>JZKD02S0568580.1:916248-931674 GCA_000966675.3 Picea glauca | reverse complement strand
CGTCCATATGTGCTCAAAGATTATAATCAATTCTGGACCCCCCCCCCTCCGGTTAAAGGTAGAATGGAGGGGGGGGTCCGGAATCTAACGTCAACCGTAGATTAGCGCGCCTCTTCCTGAACCGTTTACATCTGTTCGAAGGTTATCGCCGATTCCGGACCCCCCTTCCTCCGTTAAAGGTAGAACGGGCAGTGGGGTCCGGAATGCTATAAGGACCGTCGATTTGGGCGCTGTGATCTGGGCCTTTGAAAAGTGAATGAGCCATAGGTAGGGGGAGGGGAATGTCATACGTAGGAAAACTTAGGATAAGGTCATTCTCATAGGTTTTCCTTTCGATTTTTCTCATATAAACCACCAAGGGGACATCAATTCAATTACATCCAGGCATTGGAGTCACGGGGTAACATTTTTATCAATCTGGCTTCATTTTGGAAAGGGAGGCAAGGCAATTAATCTACGCCCTAACCTACTGTCACAAGGCAATTGACCCAGATTAAATAGTTGGGTCAAGATTTTATTCTTCTAGGGGCTATCTGATCAGGATTGGATGGTCTGATCAGATGTATTCACTAACCTATCAACATTGAAATTTAAAAGAACTTGGTCATGCTTGAAAGGTATGACCAAGTCACTCGTTACTGCATGGGGCTTTTATTTCAACTCTTTTGCCCTCTTTTCTTTTCTTTTTTCTTTTCTCTTTTCTTTTCTTTTTTCTTTTCACAAATTATTTGAAGAATGCCATATCATTTGTGAACCAAATCACCAGGCACAGATAATATCCAAGTCATAAGATGATTCCCATAAATTATGGGGTGATAACACTTCAGATCACTGTTGGACACATTCACAGTTCTAGCGAGCCTCTTCTCTTTTGGCTCAAGTTTCAGAAACTCATGATCTAGAGACAATTGCAGAAGCTTAAGGTCATCCAGATTGGGATACAACAATGAATGAAGAGTATCATTCTTTAATGGAAAATGATACTTGGTATCTTGTACCTCTTCCAAAAGGAATAAAACTTTAAATGGATCTACAGAACTAAGTATGCATTAGATGGAAGTGTTGAAAGACACAAGGCTCGATTAGTTGCCAAAGTATTTTCCCAAGTTGAAGGAATTGACTATAATGAAACCTTTTCCTCTGTAGCCAAAATGAATTCCAGCTGCCTTGTTCTTTCCCTTGCTGCCTCACATAAATGGGAGGTCCATCATATGGATGTTAAATATTCCTTCTTGCATGGAGATTTTCAAGAATAAATATACATGGAACAACCTCCTGGCTATGTCTAGAATGACTCTATCCTTGTTTGTCGCCTTAAGAAATTTATTTATGGTCTCAAGCAAGCTCCCTGAGATTGGTATGCCAACATGGACAACTTTCATATTGACACTAGATTCTCTAGATGCCATTATGATCCTAATGTCTATACCAAGAAAGTAGGAAGCCATCTCGTAATCCTTTTCCTTTATGTTGATGACCTTATCCTTACTGGTAGTGACTCAAAAATTTTAAACCATGTGAAAACCAACCTTAAGAAGAAATTTGAAATGAAAGACTTAGGTTTTTTGCACTATTTCCTTGGCCTCCTAGTTTTGTAAACCAATGAAGGAATTTTTCTTTCCTAGTCTAAGTATGCTTGTGAACTTCTTCATCGCTTTCACATGGACGATTGTAAACCAACTGCTTCTCCCTTCCAGTATGGAGTCAATATTACTGCCACCTGTACTTATCCTGAAGTTTATGCCACCCTGTACCATCAGTTAGTTGGTAGACTCTTATACTTGACTCATACCCATCCTGATCTTTCCTTTGTTCTTGGTCTTGTTGTCTGATATATGCAAACACCCTATGAAATCCATTGGAAAGAAGCTAAAAGGATAATTCTCTATGTCCGTGATACAGTTCAGTTCGGGATACATTACAGTTCAGGGGGGACTCCTTTATTGGTTGGTTTCACTGATTCAGATTGGGCCAACGATGTTGATGATCGAAAATCTACTGCAGGTTATGTTTTCAACCTTGGTTTAGGACCTGTCACTTGGGCCTGTAAGAAACAACAGGCTATTTCACTTTCTTCAGCAGAAGCAGAGTACCGAGTAGTGGTAAATGCAAGTCAGGAAGCTTTGTGGCTTCGACAGATCCTTTTAGAGTTTGGATTCCAGCAGCAACATCCAACCAGCCTTTGATGCGACAATCAAAGTGCCATCAAGCTTGCCAAAGACCCAGTTCAACATCAGCGTAGAAAACACATCGAGCTACACATGCACTTCATTAGAAAGCTCATTCATGATCAAGTTATTGAAGTGATATTTTTACCTACATAAGATCAAGTTGCAAACATTTTCACAAAATCTCTTACAGAAGTGAAGTTTCCCAAAATTCGATCTATGTTAGGACTTCAAGAAGTTGTCATTAAGGGGGGATAGGCTCTAATGCCACCTTCCTTCTCCTATTGTGTCACCATTGTAAATCATTCAATCCTATCCCAAGTTTTTCCTAAGGGGGGGATGTTAGGATATTTAGACACTTAGGAGTTAGTTAAGATCTACTTGGTGTAATGTGTCATTAGGTAAAAGTGTGTTTCTTAGTGTGTTTCTTTAGTATGCATGAGTATGCATTTGTAGTTAGGAAATCCGATGGTCACAATATGTTCCCGACATAGAGTGATTCAACGGTTCATACTCTGCTCGATCTTCACGACTGTTGATCCATGGCTTAACACCCAATTGGTCCATGATCTATATTTAAAGAGCATGGAGGGTCATTTATCGATCATCGATTGTGAGAAACTCTCTTGTAAAATCTCTCTATAATCTTTTTCTTTTGCATTAATAAACTGCTCCAAGTAGCCGCATTGGTTGGGGCCATGGATGTTTCCCTATAGGGGTTTTACCACGTGAAAACATTGGTGGGTTGATCTTTGATCTAGTTATGAGTGGTTACTGAAGGTGTTCATCCTCTGTTGGAATACATGTTTTGTCTAACAATTTTTCTCTCAAAAGGTGGTAAATGAGGACAGGAGTAGTGTATGGGTCTACTTTATTTTGTATTAACTCCCCCAACCACTATTTTCTTTTCCTACAATTTGCATTGATAGAGAGGATTAATAGATCCCTTCATTGATATTGATCATCCATCATCAATTGGCTAGAATTTGATCTATGCCATGTTTTGGTCATCATTGTCAAGCAACCACAATAATCACCAAACTCCCTCTTATTATATTTCTTAGTGATGCGACTTTACAAATAGTCATGTTACCATTACATGTTATTGTTTGGGGATTTATTTATTTAATAGATGGATAATCATCCTTTAGTATTATAATCCAATAATATTAATCCCCAAATTCACATGGATTTTTCTTACTATCACATAACATGACATGTGACCAATCATTGCAAATCCCTTTGTATTCTATCACAAATTAATGGTACTCTTTTACCATGAAATACTTTGAGATAACTCTATTTATAATTTTTCAAATTGTATCATTAATATCAAGGACCATGATTTACCTACGATCTTAACTTGCTTGAGTAAGATGGTGTTAAAGGTACCCATGCAAATATTGACACATCAATTTGTTCTTGTATAAAACATAAATCAAACATAAACTTAATTATAAAACATAGTTGCATTACCAGAGATATCTTGGGAATCCCCAAGATCAATATCTAAGGCTCCATGTTAATAGATCACATATGCAATATTCAAACATTATAAGTATCCATCACATACCATCATATATTTGTAAGTTATATAGTAAATATATTTACCCATAATCAAAATGATCATAAATACACTAAAAGACTTAAGTCAATCTTGTTCAAATATAGACTTTGACATAATGTTTATAATATTAAAACATGACGGCCATTATAATGCATTGGATTTAAGTTGACAATGTCACACATTGTATTGGTAAAATTATATCACTGGCATGTCACCTATTTTGACCCTTTCAACTTTGACAATGGGTGATGTTATCCTCATGGTCCCTTTGAATTGTGATATGGTATTGATACAAAGCACTGAGATGTTATTGAGTTGGAAAAAGGTGTTAATTGTTAAGTTATCATCAAATAAAATTAGAACATTTTTTAAGATTCAAGGCCTATGTAATATTCCATATATAAAAAGTATGCAGAACATAAATANTGCACTATTTCCTTGGCCTCCAAGTTTTGCAAACCAATGAAGGAATTTTTCTTTCCCAGTCTAAGTATGCTTGTGACCTTCTTCATCGCTTTCACATGGATGATTGTAAACCAACTACTTCTCCCTTCCAGTATGGAGTCAAGATTATTGCCACATGTACTTATCTCGAAGTTTATGCCACCCTGTACCATCAGTTAGTTGGTAGCCTCTTATACTTGACTCATACCCCTCATGATCTTTCCTTTGTTTTTGGTCTTGTTGCCTAGTATATGCAAACACCCCATGAAATCCATTGGAAAGAAGCTAAAAGGATACTTCTCTATGTCCATGGTACAGTTCAGTTCAGGATACATTACAGTTCAGGGGGGACTCCTTTATTGGTTGGTTTCACTGATTCAGATTGGGCCAGCGACGCTGATGATCGTAAATCTACTATAGGTTGTGTTTTCAGCCTTGGTTCAGGACCTGTCACTTGGGCCTATAAGAAACAATAGGCTATTGCACTTTCTTTAGCAGAAGCAGAGTACCGAGTAGTGGTAAATGCAAGTCAAGAATCTTTGTGGCTTCGATAGATCCTTTTAGTGTTTGGATTCCAACAACAACATCCAACCAGCCTTTGATGTGACAATCAAAGTGCCATCAAGCTTGCCAAAAACCCAGTTCAACATCATCATAGAAACACATCAAGCTACACATGCACTTCATCAGAAAGCTCATTCATGATCAAGTTATTGAAGTGCTCTTTTGCCCTACATAAGATCAAGTTGCAGACATTTTCACAAAGTCTCTTACAGAAGTGAAGTTTTCCAAAATTCGATCTATGTTAGGACTTCATGAAGTTGTCATTAAGGGGGGATAGGCTCTAATGCCACCTTCCTTCTCCTATTGTGTCATCATTGTAAATAAATTAATCCTATCCCAAGTTGTTCCTAAGGGGGGATGTTAGGATATTTAGACACTTAGGAGCTAGTTAAGATCTACTTGGTGTAATGTGTCATTAGGTAAAAGTGTGTTTCTTAGTGTGTTTTTTTAGTATGCATTAGTATGCATTTGTAGTTAGGAAATCTGATGGTCACGATATGTTCCCGACATAGAGTGATTCGATGGTTCATACTCTCCTCGATCTTAACGACCGTTGATCTATGGCTTAAAACCCGATTGGTCCATGATCTCTATTTAAAGAGCATGGAGGGTCATTTATCGATCATCGATTGTGAGAAACTCTCTTGTAAAATATCTCTGTAATCTTTTTCTTTTGCATTAATAAACTGCTCCAAGTAGCCGTGTTGGTTGGGGCCATGGATGTTTCCCCATAGGGGTTTACCATGTGAAAACATCAGTGGGTTGATCTTTGATCTGGTTATGTGAGTGGTTACTGAAGGTGTTCATCCTCTATTGGAATACCTGTTTTGTCGAACAATTTTTCTCTCAAAAGGTGGTAAATGAGGATAGGAGTAGTCTATGGGTCTACTTTATTTTGTATTAACTCCCCCAACCACTATTTGTTTTTCCTACAATTTGCATTGATAGAGAGGATTAATAGATCCCTTCATTTATATTGATCACCCATCATCAATTGGCTAGAATTTGATCTATGCCATGTTTTGGTCATCATTGTCAAGCAACCACAATAATCACCAAACTCCCTCTTATTATATTTCTTAGTGATGCGACTTTACAAATAGTCATGTTACCATTACATGTTATTGTTTGGGGATTTATTTATTTAATAGATGGATAATCATCCTTTAGTATTATAATCCAATAATATTAATCCCCAAATTCACATGGATTTTTCTTACTATCACATAACATGACATGTGACCAATCATTGCAAATCCCTTTGTATTCTATCACAAATTAATGGTACTCTTTTACCATGAAATACTTTGAGATAACTCTATTTATAATTTTTCAAATTGTATCATTAATATCAAGGACCATGATTTACCTACGATCTTAACTTGCTTGAGTAAGATGGTGTTAAAGGTACCCATGCAAATATTGACACATCAATTTGTTCTTGTATAAAACATAAATCAAACATAAACTTAATTATAAAACATAGTTGCATTACCAGAGATATCTTGGGAATCCCCAAGATCAATATCTAAGGCTCCATGTTAATAGATCACATATGCAATATTCAAACATTATAAGTATCCATCACATACCATCATATATTTGTAAGTTATATAGTAAATATATTTACCCATAATCAAAATGATCATAAATACACTAAAAGACTTAAGTCAATCTTGTTCAAATATAGACTTTGACATAATGTTTATAATATTAAAACATGACGGCCATTATAATGCATTGGATTTAAGTTGACAATGTCACACATTGTATTGGTAAAATTATATCACTGGCATGTCACCTATTTTGACCCTTTCAACTTTGACAATGGGTGATGTTATCCTCATGGTCCCTTTGAATTGTGATATGGTATTGATACAAAGCACTGAGATGTTATTGAGTTGGAAAAAGGTGTTAATTGTTAAGTTATCATCAAATAAAATTAGAACATTTTTTAAGATTCAAGGCCTATGTAATATTCCATATATAAAAAGTATGCAGAACATAAATAAAATGCTAGCAATGGCAGATAAGAAACAATATAACCAGAACAACACCACAATAATACTGAAAAGATATCAGAATAACACCACAAAGAGCACTTTGATTTTGAGAGAAATGTTCACTTGTCTCTTCGAGGGGGCAACCTTCAGTTGAGAAGAGCTCTATTACAATAATATCCAAGACAATCGTTCTCATACCTTTGACTCCTATTTATACTAAACATGTCTATCAAAAGAACCATCTAGAGGAAAATCCTTCTAGAAGTGGAATCTTCTATTAGGTCTTCTCACATTCGACTTATTCTTCCTTATTGGTAGGCCTTATTAATATTGACCTTTTTTACATCAGAATATATTATTCTACCTACGTGAGGGGTTAGGTCCCTAACATGTCCTCCCCCTTAAAAACAGCCTTGTCCTCAAGGATTGATATGTGGAAATTGTTGCATAATGGTAGTTGGTTCCCAAGTGGCATCAGTTGGGTTTGTATCTTTCCACTGGACTAACACTTCCTTGATGGTTCGCTGATGTAGGAGATGCTCACGTTGGTCCAAAACTGCTTGTGGTTGTAGCCAAATGAAGCCTTCTTTGTCCAAGTCAGGAAGGTTGGTTTGAGTTTGGCACTTAGTTCCAATCACCTTCTTTAAGAAGGAAACATGAAAAACAAGATGTAGCTTAGAATGACTGGGCAAAGCTAACTGATAGGCCACTTGTCCCACATGCTTGAGAATGGTATAAGGACCATAAAATTTGGGTGCCAGTTTCTGACAATGGTCAGCCTTGAGGGAATTTCTCTTGTAAGGTTGCAGTCGAAGAAACACATGATCCCCTTCTACAAATACACGTTGAGAGCGACCTTGATCTACTTGTTGCTTCATGCGATTTTGGGCCATGACCAAATTCTCTTTGAGGGTATGGAGAATAGCCTCTCAAACTGTAAGTGTTTCGTCAACTGCCTGGACCTTTGAGACACCTGAAAAATATGAGAGAACTGAAGGTCGATTTTGTCCATATACCGCTTCAAAAGGAGTCATGTGGGTATCTGTATGGTATGAAGTGTTGTACCACCATTCAACTAGTGGTAACCATTGAGCCCACTGATTTTTATTTTCCGAGGAAAAACACCGCAAATATTTTTCCAAACACTTGTTGACAACTTTAGTTTGATCATCATTATGGGGATGATAAGCTATGCTGAGATGCAATTGGGTGCCTTGTAGCTTGAACAGTTCTTTCCAAGAATTGTTGGTGAACTTTGGGTCATGATCAGAAACAATATAATGGAACATACCATGAAGCTTGAGGACCTGATCCATGAAAATTTGAGCCACATTGAATGATGTAAATGGGTGTTGAAGAGAACATAAATGAGCATACTTGGAAAGGCGATCAACTACCACCATGATGATTGATTTATTGCCTAATTTAGGTAAGCTTGTAATAAAATACATAGAGATATCCCACCAAATAGCAGGTGGAATTGGAAGCGGTTGTAGTAAGCCAGGAGATTTAACTATTTTTCCCTTCTTGTGTTTACACACATCACATTCAACCACAAAATTATGAATGTCTTATTTCATACCATCCTAGAAAAAAGAACGTTTGACCCTATCATAGGTTTTGGTAAACCCGGAGTGCCTAGCTATGGGTGTAGCATGAAGCTTAGAAAGTACCGTGGATTCAAGTTTTGACTATTTACTTAAATACAAACAACCTTTGTATCGAAGCTCATCATGGATCCAAGAGTACCCTGGGGAAACTAGAGAATTGAACTACAATTGTTGTATCAGATGTGAACTTTTGGGATCTTGTAGCCATTCCTGGCGAACGGCTTGGAGCCAATCTGGTTTAATGAAGGAGAGAGAAAAAAGGGACCCTTCATCTTCATATTTTTGGGAAAGTGCATCCACAACCACATTGTCTTTTCCTTTCTTGTAAATGATCTCATAATCATATCCTAAGATCTTAGTCACCCATTTTTGTTTCTCTAGTGAGGAAATGCGTTGTTCCAGAAAATGCTTGAGGCTTTGATGATCCGTCTTTATTTAGAAGCGTTACCCCAATATATAAGGGCACCAAAGATCAATGACATGCATAATAGACAACATTTCCTTTTCATAGATTAATTTGCCCAAATTTCGTTCAGACAATTGTTTGTTGGTAAAGGCCAGAGGCCGACCCTCTTGCATAAGGACAACTCCAATTCCTTTCCCTGAAGCATCACATTCCAGGACAAAGGTCTTTGTGAAATCAGGAAGTGTAACGCCCCCAACAACCCAAGTCAGTTTAGGTATGGGATTGACTCTTCATGAGCGGATAGGATGGGCTCACATAACACACAGGTGACACGGATTAATCCACGGGTTTACCACTGGTTTTCAGGGTGCGAGAAAATGAATCCACATAGAGGTTGAACACAGACTCAACAGTTCCGATAGAGGTGTATCGACCTCTCAAGAAAAAATTGCAGGCTTCAATTTTAGAGTTGCATGAGGCATGCAAAGATAAGACGCTGAGATCCCTCAGTTCAGATAGTGGCGGTAGATGGAGGATGAACCCCCATCACAGATCAATTCTTGAGTTAAATTGCATGTGCCTGTGCCGACACATGATTCCCATGAAGCTGCATGCACTCCATCAAGCATGCGTTCCCTTTTGCACATGCTGGATCTATATGCATTGCCTTTCCCAAGACTTAGGATAAAAAACATGTTTGTCCCACAAGTTTAGGATAGTAATAAAATATTATTCTCAAGGACTTCAGACCCTAAGATTAGCCCCTCTTTCCAACCTTTCAAGCCCTTTTTCCCTTACCTAACTTGTGAAAGCTTAGTCCCCCATCATTCTTTCTTCATGGTCGGTCTGTATGCAGTGATGTTTATATATTATATTAATAATCTCCATAATTACATATACAAAATTAGGCTCTTGGCCTTTAACACTTAGGCTCTCCAGCCTAATAAACACATAAGCCCACTGGCTTATCAATACTTGGCTCACAAGCCTACAATTCGTAAACATGATTTACAATTCATAAACATGATTACAACAGGGATCATCCTTGGGGATATTACAATCCCCTCCCCTTATTTTTGCACTGTCGTCAGTGCAACTTTCACACAACATCAACATGATTTTCAAAATATTAAAAAAGATGTGGGTATTCTACCCAAATAGCATCTTCATGTTCCCAAGTCGCGTCCTCAGGACCGTACCAGATCCACTAGACCTTTACAAGCCCTATGGCTCGATTCCGGAGCTGTTTTCTTTTCTGGTCCAATATGCACATAGGATGCACTTGCAGGACACTATTTGGTTCCACCTGAATCAAATTCCAATCAATTACATGATTAGCATCAGGTATGTGTTTCTTAAGAAATGAAACATGAAACACATTATGTACGGTCATGGATGCAGGTAATGCAAGCATATATGCAACTGGCCCAATCCTTTCTAGGATTTCAAATGGCCCACAAAATCTGGCCGCCAACTTGGTGGAGTTTCCCAGCTTCAGGGAACTTCTGTTAGCTTTCACTTTCAGGAAAACATGGTGACCCGTTTTAAACTCTATGTGGGTTTTGTTTTTATCAGCATACCGTTTCTTCCTGTCTTGGGTAACCTTTAAATTCTTCCTAATTTTTAGAATTTATTCTTCCATTTCCTTGAGCAACTCTGTCCCAACTACTTCCCTATCAACTAGATTATCCCATATTACTGGAGTATTGTACTTTCTTCCATAAAGTGCTTCAAATGGGCTCATTTTCAATGATGCTTGATACCCATTATTGTAGTCGAATTCTACAAAGTGTAGGTAGTCTTCCCATTTCGATGGTTTATCCATCACATACATCCTTAGAATGTGTTCTATTACTCGGTTCACCCTCTCAGTCTGTCCATTAGAATCAGGGTTATAGGCTATGTTGAAGTTCAGATTCATTTTGAACCCCTTAAACAACCCCTTCTATAACTTAGGGGTAAATTTTAGGTCTCGGTCAGACACAATTGTCTTGGGAGTTTCGTGCAATTGTGTCGCTTCCTTCATAAAGATGTTGACAACATTAGTTGCCTTGTGAGTATTCTTTAACGTAATGAAATGGGAAGCTTTCATAAGCTTGTCCACTACCACCATGATTGAATCATGTTGTTTTCCTGTGATGAAATCCATTGTCACCACTTCCCATTTCCACTCAAGAATGGGTAAAGGTTGCAACAACCCTGTTGGGTGCCTATGCTCAGCTTTAACCTTCTGTCACTCCATACATCTGGCGATGTATTCAACACTAACTTTCTTCATACCTGGCCAAAATTAATGGCTCTTAATTGCTGCCATAATCTTCTGATATCCAGGGTGCCCTGCATACGACACATTATGCATTTCATGCAAAATAGTACATTTCAAGTCCTAGACATTAGTTATATAAATCATGTTCTTGTACAGAAGTGTTCCATTGGTTTCCAATTTATAGTTTTCCACTTTCTGTGGCATCTCACTTTGTTGTAGCTTTGCTACCAGTTCCCTGTACTACAAATATGTATTTGCAGCTTCCAAAATTCAGCCTTTAATATTAGTTCGGTACATGCTAATGGTTGTAGCATGTAATTCATACAATCTCCTACTGAGTGCATCAACCACTTTATTTTCCTTTCCTTTGATATGCTTGATATCAAAATCGTACTCACAGAGAAACTTCAACTACCCACTCTGTCTAACATTCAAGGTTGGTTGATCAAACAAATACTTCATACCATTATGGTTTGTCCTCAGTTCAAACCTCCTTCCCATGAGGTAATGCCTCTGTTTATTTAGAGCATGTATTATGGCTGCCAACTCTAAATCATGAGTTGCATAGTTCCTTTCATGCTCTTTCAACTTTCTGGATTCATAACAAACTATGAACCCATTATGACTGAGGGATCCTCCCGGTCCTTCTTTGCATGAATCTGTACACACTAAAAATTCTTCATTCAGATCTACAATCCTCAGGATTGGAGCACTGATTAACAGTTGCTTCAATTGCCAAAAGCTTCTCTCACAATATTTTGTCCACTAAAACTTCTTCTCCTTCCTTTACAAGGAAATGATAGGGTGAGTTATCCTCAAGAACCCTACGATATACCTTCTGTAATAACTAGTTAGACCTATAAAGGATATGACTTCCATCACGTTCTTTGGTGATGACCATTCTCTAATGGCCTCAATCTTCTTAGGATCTACATCTATCCCATCCTTCGAAATAATATGCCCCAAGTAATGGATATGCTCCTGATAAAACGAGCACTTGCTCAACTTGGCATACAATTGGTTCTCTCTTAGCACCTGCAACACCATCCTCAGATGTTGTTCATTCTTTTCCTCTGAATTGGAATACACCAGGATGTCATCCAAAAATACTATGACAAAGTTCTCCAGATAGTCCTTGAATACACCATTCATTAAGAACATAAAAACAATGGGTGCGTTCGACAGTCCAAATGGCACCACTGTGAACTTGTAATGAACATACCTTATTCTAAAGGTGGTATTGTTGATGTCTTCATCCTTTATCCTTACCTGGTGATATCCCGACCTGAGGTCTATCTTCGAAAATATCTTTGCATACTTCAACTGATCGAAGAGGTCATCAATCCTCGGCAGGGGATATTTTTTCTTTACAGCTACTTTGTTCAATTGTCTGAAATAGATACACAATCTCAACGTCTTGTCCTTCTTCTTCACGAACAGGACCGGGGTACCCCAAGGTGACACACTTGGGCGTATGTACCCCTTCTTCAAAATCTCTTCAAGATGCAATTGTAGTTCTTTCATCTCTGGCGTACTCATTCTGTAAGGAGCTTTCGACACTGGATCTGCTCCAGGCATCAAGTGTACCACATACTGGAGGTATTCCAGGTACCTCCTAGAATACATCCTCAAACTCCTTTAGTACCACATGATCTCCAATACTTGAAACCTTATCCTTATGTGTTTCCTCCACATGGGCTACAAATAATTGACAAGATTTCCTGTAGCACTTCTTTAGCTACATTGCTGAGATTTTTCTGATAGAAATAGTTCTGTGAATTCCTTGGACTGTTCTCTGATTCCCTTCCTCATCTAGGTAGGTGAATGCCTTGCTACGACAGTCGAAGATGGAATGGTGCTAGTCCAACCAGTCCATCCCAATTAGACAATCATAAGAACCTAAAGGCAGAATGTTCAATTCAGCCTTTGTGCTCAGTCCATTCATGTCCACTGGATAGGACTTAACTAACTCAATGAATCTTCTCTGGGTTCGTATAGCCAACTACACTAACAAATAATTTTCATGTTTTCTTCTCAGCAAATGAAAACTTCCCACCACTCTAAGATCTATATAACTAAGGCTAGCCCTTGAATCAATTAAAATAGTAAATTGTTGGTTGTTGGTTGTTAATCATACCTTCCACTACAATCATGTGTGACTGAAATTAATCTTGCTTGTTGTCTAGGGATGCATAGTTCCTTGGCATTCTACTGCCCATGTCCTCCATTGTTTCAGCTTGCTGAACATTATGGAAAACTCTCACTTTTCCATTTTTGTGGGGACAATCTCTGTACTTATGGTTTCCTTGATAGCCCCAACACTGAATGGGAGTCTTCCTTGGCCTTTGTTCCCCTATGTCAACCATTCTCGGCTCTCTAAATGATGGTTGTCCTTGAGGACTGTTTCTGAAAAAGGGTGGCTTAGTTCCCTTCTTCCTCTAATCCATCTGGAGTTTCTTCTTGTCATCCCAAGCCTTTTAAAAGGTAGGATTTCTCCTTTCTTCTCATATAATCATTTCACTCTTCTTATAGTTTCTTGCATAGTCTTTGGATCATCATACTGAATCTTGTCACCGATGAAAAGTGGCAGTTCACTCAGATACCTTTGAATATTGACAGTCTCATCTTTGATGAACGAAACATACTTCAGTAACTCCAAAAACCTACGTTCATACTCATCAATGGTCATGCTACCCATCTTGAGTTCAAAGAACTCTTTCATCTTTCTGTCATAGTATCTTTTAGTCAATTATTTATTCTCGAAATACCTCTTGAATTATTTCCAAGTGATATATTTCTCTCTAATTTGCTACACCTGCAAAAGTTGATCCCACCACATGGATGCTTTTCCTTTTAGTTGATACATCATACTTCTTCCTTTTGCATGAGAGGAATAATTCTGCAGTTGGAAATATTTTCTCATGCCAAGAAACCATGTCTCAACATCTTCATCCTTCTTATGTTCTCCATCAAACGTAGGAGGATTAATCTTATTCATTTCTCCTTTCAGTTCATCCACTCCAGACCTCTTATGCTTTCTAGTAGGAGATGGGATTGAACTACTGAGTGCTTCCTTATTGGAATGATTTGGGGACTTATGTCGATGTCTGCTAACACTTCTTGATCTCCTTTTTTTCTCGGGGGTCCTACGACTCCCTGTTTTGCTTGAGTCACTCTCCTTTTCCAATTTCTTTTCGATTCTTTCCAAACTCTTTAACAACTTTAAGTTGAATTCACCTTGTTTTTTTTTCTTGTTCTTTTCTGAGATTTCGGCTAGCTGCTCAGTGAGTTTGGGCATCTTTCTACAATCTTTCAATGATTTGCATCATGTTTCCCTCCTTATCTATCTCTTCTCCATGCCCATTGGAGTTCGACCCTTCAACTCCCAAATGAACATCCATTCCTTTTGCTTCATTCTCTGAATTGGAAGCAGTCCATGCCTCTTCCATTTCTTTTGCACTCAGTGGAAATTCTATTCGGTTCTGGCACCTGTTGAACTCTGCATCACAATGTGAAAACAACCGTAATTTGTCAGGTCATTATTCCTTAACAATTCCCATAGCATTCAAAAACCAACACGATTTAAGAAAACGTTCAGTTTTCATGAATTTTTTGAGATTTGCTCGGCTCTGTAAAAATTTTAGGCCTTAGCCCTTTTCTCTTAGTCTCAACCCCTGCAACCACGGGCTGTGACCAAATGATAGACCAATAAGTGATTAATCAGGACTTCGCAATTTCAGGGTTTTGGGTGTCAGAATCCTTCATGCTTACTTCCTTCCCATCTCGCGACTTCCAAACTTCCAACTCCTCTGTCCTCGGGGCCCACAACACAGCTATCAACCACCACAGTGGTGACACATGGTGCACTTAGGAAGGTCCACATCACCCCAGGCGATGTCATCCTTACCCACTACGTCAAACTTTTTCTTCGGAACCCACTGGCACTTGGCACACATCCCATGTGTCCATGTCCATCCAAGTGGCATCAGAATGACCCACTACTTCGACCCTTCATGACTTCATAATTTCGGGCTTCGGAAGTTTGTGCGTCAACACATCCCACTTCTCCCAACAACCGAACTCCCAAAATTACAATCTGTTCTTTTACTTGATCCAATGGTCAATCTCTTTTTCCCAGATCTACAGTGTATATCTCCTTGAGATTTCAGAGATTCAAGTTTCAGAGATTTGTGCCTCAGCGCATCCCGCTGCTCCTGATTGCCGAACTTCGAAAGGCTTCTAGGATAACCATCCTGTGCCTTCTCCAAATCTGACGGTCGTAAAGGTTTTTCCTCTCCTTTCGAACAGATCCTACGGCTCCAATACCCCAAGTGTTGAGATCTCTCTCTCTCTCTCTCTCTCTCTCTCTCTCTCTCTCTCTCTCTCTCTCTCTCTCTC
>JZKD02S0568580.1:876629-896363 GCA_000966675.3 Picea glauca | reverse complement strand
AATTAATAGGGTTTACACCCCTAGAAGATCTCTCCCTAGTTAAATTTAAATCACTAGAACATCTTGAGGAAAGGGGGACAACTTGGTTCAAAACCAAGGTTCAAGTTGCTCTCCCTCTTGATATTTTTTCTATTATTTGACTCCATTTCCCAAGGATAAATTGTCTTAATTGCATTGGAGAATGTAAATTGTTTCATTGGAATACATGAAATAAGCTCATTTTGAAATCGTTCTAATTTGGCTTGATTGCACTCACCATAAGCTAGTCTCCCTAGCCAAGGAATTTTGGTTGAAGGGGATTTACTTACTACTTTAATTAAATTAATTTTACAACCACTAGGGATGAAGAAAAACACTCTCTTAAAGTGGTATTTCTCTCAATTTTGACAACTGAACGTTGCATACAAATATTGGAAACTAATATACAAGTTACATGACTTTCATTGGAATATTTGTTTGTTGATTTTAATGGTTAGAATTTGCTGTTGTAGAATTTTTTTGTTATGACCATATAGGGATGTCATAAAATTATTTATAACACTTGGTTTATATCCCTTTAAACGGTCAGAATTATTGTTTGAATGTTGACATGTTATCTACTAATCAAGGGTTTTTGTTTCAAGATATTACTTGCTGATTTTGACGATGATTTATTTTAGTTGTTAACATTTCCTTATTGTTGATATAAATTAAACTCTGCTGCAATTTTTGGGAAAATAATGTTTCTTGTTGTTTCCCTTAGTGTTTTGGTATTTATTTTCATGATATTGGGTCTTGGGATAGTGGTTCTAACACTTTTTTTGTAGGTTATTAATCAACCTCTTTCTTCCCTTCACCAAATTCATCATTATTCAAACCCTAAGCACTCTCATACTGTGATCAATAGGGTTTTTCCTTTCACCACTTTCTTTTCCCCCTCATTCCCTCTAAGATCACCCTGGACTCCTCCCTTGTGTATTTATACATCACTAAAAGAGGGGATCATTTATGTAAGGTGACAATGGGTAGACACTCCCAAGTTGTCACACATTTGTGGGTTGATATTGGATTTTCTCAACCTACACCTTATGCAATAACATAACATATATGTTGTGATGAACTATTCCAATGCAATATCCATGGAAATTTATAGATCATATTGGCATCATATTCCAATGCAATATCCATGGAAATTCTATCTTGAACATGGGTCAGCCCCCCGTCACCTGGATCCCACTAAAAGAAGAGCGTTAAGATTAAAATCTGCCTCCTTTCATTTGATTAATGGTATTTTGTTTCGTCAAAATTTTGATGGAGTACTAATGCATTGTCTTGAGAAAAACGAAGCAGAAAAAGACTTACTAGAATTGCACGTAGGAGAAGCCAGTGGGCATTTTGGTGGTGACACCACTGCCCATAAAGTTTTGAGAGTCGATTATTACTGGCCCACACTTTTTAGAGACGCCCATACCTTGTGTCGCAAGTGTATTATTTGTCAAAAAGCATCTGGGTGGATACAGAAACCAGCCTTTCCTTTGTAGCCTGTTTCAGTAGACTTCCCTTTTTAGCAGTGGGGCCTTGATATTATAGGTCCAATCAATCCGCCATCCTCACAACAACATAAGTTTATCATAACAGCCATATATTACTTCACCAGGTGTTCTGAAGTTGTCGCATTAAGAGCTGTGAATACCAGTCAGGTAATTGCCTTTTTAAATTCAAATATTATTACTCGTTTTGGTATCCCTGACTATTTAGTATTTGATAACACTTCTTATTTTTCGTCTCCTGAGATGAGTCATTTCGCTCTAGAAAAAGGAATTAAATTGAAGTATTCTACCAACTATTACCCCTAGGGCAATGGATTAGCAGAATCAACAAATAAGAATCTGAATAAAATCATCAAGAGAACAGTATATGAGAATCACAAAAACTGACATAATGCACTATTAAACACAATTTGGGATAATAGGGTAACACCAAAGACTGTTGTAGGTAACTCTCCCTTCTTTCTCGTTTATGGAAGAGAAGCAATTTTTCCATCACATATTCTTCTTCCCTCACTACAGCTATCATAGAAAATACAAGAAGAAGACTGTCCCCCTTTGGAGAACCGAATTAACGCTTTAATGAAACTAGAAGAGGTAAGAGCCCAAGCTAAACATAAGTTAGATCAACATCAACTAGTGGTCAAAAGATGGTTTGATTCTAACTCTGCCTCTGATAGGAACTTCGAAGTACATGACCTTGTCTTGAAATGAGACAAACCGCATGAGGGAAAGGGAGAGCACACAAAGTTTCAAAACTTATGGCTTGGACCGTTTTTAATCGCTGATAAATTGGGTCCCATCTCTTTCCAATTATAGAGTCTAGAGGGACAGCTAGAAACCTATCCGGTGAATGGCCAAGCTCTGAAAAGATATTTCACTTGATGACAACCCTGTGCATACTATGTAAATATTTTTCTTTTGTTTTCTTTTCTTTTACTGTTTTGGTTTTGATTTTTCCCCTTTCTCTTATCCGTTTTTGTTTTTGGAAATACACATGCCTACATTTTGAACTGTTCAGACAAAGAAAACAGAAAAATCTTTCACTGAAATGACTGCTGAAAAATTGTCTAAACATCAATTATAATATACTTCTGAAATTTACACCCATGTTGAGCAAAGACTGTTTTTGAAAGAAGTTAACTGATTTCGATCTCTGAGTAAATCCTGTCACGATCATCCATTATATTCTTATGCTGTTCCTTTTCCTTAAGGGAATAACTCAGAAGATGTCTCCCTGCCTTAGAAGGATGGTTTTGTAAACAAACCATCTCTAAATCTTAATGAAGGACAGTTTCAAAAAATTCTTTCAAGGTCTGTAAAAAATATGTTAAAATATCATAATTTTCAGCGTCACCCTGCTCAATTATATATCTTTAAAAAAACAAATAAATCATTAAAGAGCCATGGGAGTGCTTGTAAACCTGTCGGGATGCTGAAAAGGTCTGCTGGCAGTGGGTAAATGCATGCATGATGCCAAGACAACTTCACTGGGGTACTGAACAGGCCCGCTGGCAGCGAAGCAATGCCGAGTATATGAAAATTCGTAAGCATGGAATCTCTTGACCTTAAAATGTCCTTTATTTTGATCTGGAGCTTCTTGGCAGGATACGGATGTCAGAGTGGGTTAAATGGCAACCCTGCCGAGGCTATGGACGCCTACTGGTAGCAGTGGCTCTGTCAACAACATTGGAGATTTTATCTTTAATATCATGACTCGCTTGTCTTAAGACTGTTATCAGTTTTCATCTTTTAAGCACTGCTGGAATATTTGATCAATGATGATGTTTAAACAATTTTCTGGTTGTCTTTGAGTTAGAATTATTCTCATTATCATAATTTGAATTTGTTCTTTTGGCAGAAATAACTGCTTCTACCAGTGTGTTTCCATTGTTGGCAGCCATTTCGCATTTTTATCCTATCCTTATAAGCTGCCTACACAAGTGTTTTGGAACCCTTGATTCTCATCGCAATCTTTTGAATAAAACAACACTATTATTTTGCACATTTGCACATCTGCCTTTTGTTTTCATTTTCACGACTGCAAGCGTGAAAACCTTGAGTTTGAAGTCATGTCGATGGAATTAAAATCGTCACTGGATTATTATGGTTACTCTTGTCTATGTGTTCATTGCACTTCTAATTCAATAATGGTCACACAGTTAGCAAGACACCAAATCTTTACTCACTTTGCATTTTTAATATGGCTTCATTTTATAAGTTTGCGATGCAATGGTATTCTAGTGATTGTGATTGAGTCCTTGATACAATGGTGGTTTGATGTTTTATTGTCTTTGGTCAAATTCTTTGGTGCAATGGTTTCATAACAAAGAATTAATATTGTGATTAGACCCTTAGTGCAATGGTTTCATACAAAGCATAAGTTTTATAGTCAAATCTTTGGTACTAAATTCGAAATATTGTTTTAAATCATGCAAACACTATTGCTTGTGCAAATATTTGGGTCGAATTATCATAGTTTTCAATAGTTGTTTGATTCACATTGCTTTTAACAAACACCACTAGTGATTTGAATCACCATAGCGCCATCGATTGTACATTCGATATGAATTTTTTGCATGGGATTGTTTCATTCCACCACCCTCGCACACTCAAGCATTAATGCCTTCCTTGTATCTCGGGTTACCTCTGTTGGTTTTGGGGAAATCTCTGAGCTTTCGATCCTGTGTATACCCTATCCAAACCCTTGTCCCTTTACCCAACTCACTGCATGATCTCTCCTATGGCACCTATGGTGCGCATAGAACCTAATGGAAACTAAACACTCCTACTATTTGACAATGCTTGTGAAGACCTGGAGAATAGTGGCTAGCTAGTTTTTATCCAAAAATTTGAGGGTTTCAACCTTACAGTCGCCCAACAGTTTTCCCTCACATTCGACGGATGCAGGGATAAGGTTAGAGATATCCAACTCGAGCTAAATGAGGAATTCTTCAGCTCAGCTACATGCTTACCAGCTAAAGGGAAGAGGTGGTTTAAGAATTCAAAAGTGGACGAGGTGCCATGGCCGCTCCTATTCACATCGTGGAAGATTGTTAGTTGTGATAGAGGTATGCTTGTCACTGCCCTTAAGACCAGATGGCATGATCTATTAGCAATTGTTAAGCAATTTGTGACTTGCAAAGGTCGTTATGGTTTGGTATTTCTTTATTATCTCAGGTTGCTTATGAATTTTATAGACTACCCTTTGAATATGCCTCACTGTCTCCTACGCAACCTGTATAAAATGTCCAAGTGATTTAAGAGTGAGAAGGATGATAGCAACCTTTTCCATCACTGCTTTATCAAAATCATTATCGTTCATCATTTGAAGCTTAGTGGTGACTGTTGGCAAGCCTTCCTATCAAGGAATGTCTTTGCCACTCCCGAGTGTGTTCAAGTGGACAAGGTTGTGTTCACTAAAACCCTGGTTGGGATTGTTGTGCCACCTCCTACCCTTCTACCCCCTGTCAAACCCTCGAACTGCACCAACATTGACCTACCCGATACCATGGCCGACCCGTGTGTTAAAGAAAATTCTAAGACCGTTAAGAGGCCTGTGAGGAAGAAAGGCAAAGATGATACTAGTGTCAATAGTAAGGGAAAGAAGAATGCACAATGGATATCTAGATGTGCTTGGAACAAGCCCAAACAAAATGTTGACCAGAAGCCTATTGTTTTGAGTGAGGATTCGGACTCTGAGATTGAACGCTTCTTGGGCAAGGAATACCCTTACTCTCATGGTCTATGTTCTGTGGAACCCTATGACTATGTTTCCAATCTACCTCCGTGCCTCAAGGATGATCCTAACTTCCCAGGAATTAAGCTTCACAGTGGAACCCCTGGTAACTCAAAAGAACCCTCACTTGTAATGCCAAGGCCTGATCAACCATCATGTACTCAATGCAATTCTTGGCTTGAACGTTACTACATGGATGTTACTCTGTTGCAATCTAAAATTAAATCATTGGAGGAACGGGTTACTGTGTTGTCAAAGGAAAGCGATAGGCTACAAGCCAATGAGAAGAAGCAAAAGACTACGAGTTCAATTGTCTTCAGAAATATTGAGGCAGCAACTGCCTTTGTCAACTCGAAGTTATCCTGATCGAATCATTTTCCTACAGCCCAGGTATGTATTTCAACATCGATTTTTGAATGATTTGGTTTGGATTAGCATAGTCGATTCTATTTGCTCTGAATTAGTTCTGTTTGCTTGAATAGATTCAAAGACGATTCTGTTTATTTCGAATTACCAACAAGAATTTTGTTTTTGTATTGGAATTAGTATAAAAGATTTTGTTTTGAATTATGTTTGCATTGAAGATTTGTTTGCTAAAATCGAATATAGCTATGTTTTGATTGAACCGATTTAATATGATTTTATTTCTCTTGAATTAGTATAACAATTGTGTCGGCCCCGAGTTAGTTCAAATCATTTCTATTTGGTTTGATTAAGAAACGATGTTGTATGCCTTGAATTAGCACAGTTGTTTGTGTATGCGTAGCAAATGTTGGTTTGATGAATCGATTATGGTCTGTTTCGATTGAGATTGATTCAAGAAATGATTTTGTTGGTTTTTGAATTGTCAAAAAGATTTTGTTTGCTTCAAATTGGTAATAAAAAGTTGTTTCACAGATCACATATATCCCTGTTATCATTCAGTTAATTGAACATGATTTCGTTTGTTTCAAATTGGCATAAAAGATTTGGTTACTTCTAGCATGAATGATTTGCTTTGCTTTAAATTAGTAATTAAGGATTTGTTTAATAGGTCGAATGTATTTCTGTTATCATTTGGATTGATTTAAAATGATTCTATTTGCAAATATGACCAGCTACAAAATCGTGAGATTCTGTAGCTAGTCATAAAAATCAGATTTTTGTTAATTTTACAAATAAAACGTTATCTAAACTTGTTTATTCTTGTCCACCTACAGGTACATACGAATTTCAATGGCAAATTGGACATGCTGTGGCAGTTTAGAACATGATTTTTGTGATATAGTTTTGTTTTAAGTTGTTAGTCATAGGCAGAAATAGAGACTTGGGAGATTGTTCCCAGATTTTTTGTAAACAATTTTTGATAATCCCCACAGGGATGTTTTACCCTGTGGCCTTTATATACTCATTAATTTTTGTAATGAACCCATCACTGTTGGGAGAACAAAGACTATGGATTTATGATGATACAGACTCGAATGGAAGTGGATCTTTTGTAACAGCTTTAGCTGTCAATTTATCATACTTTCGTTCAAGTTTTGTGCATTTTAATTTGTGATCAAGTCATTGACTACTTTAGATATCAAGACTTATTACAGGTTAATGTGTTGTGATTTAAATTCTGTCCATATCTTATGTATCTCGTTTTTAGTACAACAATTATTTTGTTTCAATTTAATGAATAAAGGTTTAACTTCTTCGTTAAATGAATTGTTCGGTACAAATCTTCCCACAGGGATTGATCTAACTGTGATGATTTGTAAATTATAAAATTGTTGTCGTTTTATGTCTTATTTGTTCTGTCATCTGTATTCAAAAGAGCATTGTTGCTTCCTATTTACAATAAGCTTGTGGAAAATCTGGTGCAGGTTTCCTCCCACCAAACAGTTAAATCATGTACTGAGTATAGGACAAATAGGAAGCGTTACTTCAAGTCAGTTTGATATCTGTTATTTAATAGTTAATAAATTCGAGAATTCTCAGTAGTTTTAGATAGATATATAGTTCAGTTTTATAGTACAGATTGTTATCTTAATTTCTTAGCTTAGTTAGTTTTTATTTCTCTTCTTTCACTGAAGAGATATGAAAAATAAAAAATAATGGTTTCGCTGTCATAAGGCATTTTACCAATGATTTTTGCAAATTTAGATCAAAATTTGTATTCTGTAAATACTGTACATTTGTGATTGAGATTTAATTCCGTTGATAGCAAAACTTCATAGAATTATTATTGTATAATATTAGTAAGTAAACTGTATATATATATTTCAGATTTGTATATAGTCTGATGTAGTTGTTTTTTCCACTTAGATTAGTTTCTTTAGTTTAGTTTTTCTTTCGTTTTCTTAGGACTCAGATCGGCCAACGGAGCCACTAAACCCATCGGGGTGGATCATTCCAAACGGTTTGGGTTATTTAGACAACCCTGGACTGGATCCACTCCTCCAGTTGATGAGCGTTCAATTTCGCCCGTCAACAACAGTGTAGAGCTAGTAATGCACAAAATATAATGGTGCACAGGTTTGCACACTAAAAATTGGTGTTCCACAGAGCAGAGCTTGTGGTGCACACGTAGTGTTGTTGCACAGTGTGTGCACAATGAATATTCACTCCACGTGGAGTGGAATTATGGTGTGTGTTGAATATTGGTGTGCGACATAAAATGTTGTGCACATTGAATATTGGTGTGCGACACAAAACATTGTGTGCATCGAATATGGGTGTGCGACACAAAAAAATGTGTGCATTATATATGGGTGCACAATGTAGAAATTGCACGCATTGAATATGGTGTGTGGCATAAAAGGTTGTGCACACTAGATTTTGGTGTTGTGTAGTATAAAAGTTTGAATGCACTAGATATTGTTGCATGGTATAAAAATTGTGCATACTTAATATTGGTGCGCAATATAAAAGTTGTGCGTGATAAATATTTGTGTGCAGTATTAAATTTGTGAACACTAAATATTGGTGCAAAGTATAAAATTTGTGTGGGTTGAAGATTGGTGTGTAGTATTAAAGTTGTGAAAATTGTATATTGAGGCATGATATAAAAGTTGTGAGCACTGAATATTGGTGTGCGATGCATGCATTAAATATTGGCGTTTCACATTGTGGAACTGGTACATGTTTAATATTGATGCATAATACAATATTGGTGCATGCAAGAACTTTGAAAGAAGATAAAAGAGGAGGAGGAAAAGGGGAGGATAAATATGCCTTTTTACAAAAAGGAAAAACAATTTGGAGCCCAAAACGTGTTTTGGGAATAACAAGAGTAGTTTAACTTGAATATGGATGAAATTTTAGTGTTTTTTTTTTTTTTTGCTTTAGTGACGAGGGATACAAGAATTCCAGTGAGGGTCATAAGCTAATTTTTCTTCCATTTTCCAAGAAATGGTGACTTTTAAAGGTGTGGGTCATGCTCAGTAACCAAGGCCTATATAAGGGTGAAAATTGTATAGAAAAATAAAAAAGCAGGCATGAAGATACATGTTTGGTCTCACAACATAATTAAAAGGGATTTAGTGTGGAGATGCCCAAATAGAGGAAAATCCATTATTTTGGGGCACATTATGGGGATTTTTTGAAAAGTTCGGAGGAAGAAAAAGGACTCTAAATCACCTATCAAGAAAAAATTATTGACTCGACATTTTGTATACTCATAAATCCATACAAATTTGGTTTAGTGAAGTTTTTACAGAAGTGAACAGTTTGGGAGATAGCCAATTTGGCTAAAAATTCCAAGTCTAGGAAAATGAGTGAAAAAGGACAAAGTTGTCATTTCCAAATAGTTATAGTTTTTAATTGGAACATCAATTTAGCATTTTGATAATTTTTATGGATTATAAGTCATCATTTTTATCTATGTCTCATACAAAAATTTACTTGGTTCCTGCAAAATTTACCTCCGCAGATGGAAAAAGCTGGTGTTTGAAATTATTTTGCACTTGGGAGAAGGTGGACAAAAGGGGTAAATTGGAAATATTCAATTGCCTATAAATTTCTACTTAGTGCTCAGAATTGAGAAAGAAAGTAGTCATTGGAAATATATAGGAGAATCCAAATATCCGCCCAAAATTTAGTTTTGAGACAAATAATTATCAAGGAATCAGAAGTGAAGTTATTGGTGGACTTGAAGGATACCATTGAGCAAAATGGGAATTTCAGGAAGCCATAATTTGTTTCTCATAAATCATATTGAAGCATTAGTATGGTGTTTGGAATTTTTTATAGAAATAGTATTTTCTCGTAGAAGGTATTTGGTTGTGTTATAACTCTACAAGAAAAAGGGAAATTGGACTCTATGCGCCATATAATTGTTCAATATAAAAGTTTTCCAAAACAAGTTAATTTTGGGAAAAAAATTCCAAATGTTAGAGGTACATGCCAAAGGTGAGTACTGGTTCAAAAGAAGAGTATTGATGCCTATGATAGTGCCTATGCAGTGGTGTATCGACACCTTGGGAAGTGAAACCCCTTGGAAATAAAAGAGGTTGATCTTAATAACAAGGAATTATTAGTAAGTAGAAAATCACTCAAGAAGAGAGTGTTATGTGAAGGTACTACTAGCAAGAGCATCAGATTCCATAAATGAAGATTGTGTGGGTCTGTTTTAGATTTAATCCTAGGGTCCATTGGACACGAAATCATGTCAAGCTTATATAGTTGGTTGAAGCATCAAAGAGATGCATAGGGAAGTGCAGGGATACATAGCAAGTATTGAAAGGTTGGAAAAGGATTCAAGAAGAGGGAAGAAGGATTAACATTTAGCTTCTGTAGAATTTGAATGGATTGTAAAGGAGAATCAATAGATATTCTCGCATGAAAATGAAGCTATTAGGTGAAGAATGTCATTTGTATTCATAAGGAGTTAAGGAGGAATCCATATCCTTGAAGGTAGAGATGTGGTGAAGGTGGCAAGGTTTGTTGCAAAAGAAAATAAAGAGTCTCATGAGGTGAGGTGTGACTCATGGAGTGGATGAGTAATCTCTATGTGCATGCATAGGAATGTAGGAACAAGGAATTCTTAATCTATGTCTTATCTAATTGCATCTAAAAGTACCAAGTCAAGAAACCCACTTATGTTATCAAAGTGCGCAGTGAAATATTAGTGCATGTGAAAGGATGGATGGAATAATGAAGGTCCAATTTCATTTCTAAGTATCAATGGAAAAATATAACATTCCATTGCAAGCAGTTTAGTCTTCAGTAGATGAATGGGGAATTGCAAGAAAATTTCTATGTTGATAAAGGGTTAAGCAGGTTAAAAAATATTGTAGCACTAAAAGGTGGAATGTTAAAAATAACATCATTCCAATGCACAGGATGAATTATATCAAGGTAAAGTTGGGGAATTTTTTCTTTATTGAGTGGGAGTAGTCACCAATAAGGCATATTGGTTGGGAATGATTAATAGTCAAGCTAGACTTGGATGCGAAGAAGAAAGGGTCTACAATAAGAATGGAGGTGCGAAGAAGAAAGGGTCTACAATAATTCAAGGAAAACCATATACAACAACAACAAATAATAAATAAATAAATAGAGCTGAAATAATTATGCATTGGAGTGCATAATGTAAGTAATTCATAATGCATATAAGAATGATAGAATGCATGTGCATGAACTGGGAATACTAATATTTAATGCTTAGTGCATATTGATGTGTGTTTGTGCATATGGACATGCCTGGACATGCTTATGAAATTCATGTAGACCAAGAGTAGTTTGTTGATATATATACATGAATTAACGACGGTGTGATGTTGAATAAGACTAATTATGGATTGCATATCCAAGAAATTGTTTATAGCATGGTTTAAGATGTTGATGTTGTTGTTGGATATGATATTCATCCATGATAAAATGAATGAGAATGGTAAGATGTTTATAAATAGGTCAATGAAGGGATCCTACAAGCTGCCAAAACAATACCAATTGGTCAGGTAGCATCAATTAATGAAATAATAGCCATGTAGGTATGCATTTGGGGTTGTTATGATGCATAAATGTTGAAGGGAATTGAGGTAATAATTCCCTTAGCTAAATTTTCAAATATTTAAAATTGATGTAAAGGCTAAGGGCCTTGAGTATACAAAAATTATCGATGCTTGAATGCATTCATGAAAAATTTAATTGCATATTGTGTTATGTTGGTTATGAGATCATAACCACGTTAAGTAAGGAGGAATTACTCTTGTTGTAGCAATGGTTATGAGACCATGATGTGGTTGGAAGTGGAAGAGATATAGCACCATCCAAGTACTTAATGGTCTTCCCATGTATAAGCGATGTTTGGGCTACAACCTCTTTGTTGCCACGTGAGAACACTAAGGGAATTAGATTCCTAGTGTTTTGTATGGGTCGAAGAGGAAGGTATCCAAATGATCAAGAAAGTAATTGGGAAATAGTTTGGATAATGTGTTGAGGAGCTGGATATACCTTCCAACTCACATGGAGGAATACATGAAATGAACACATGGTATTCCAAAGTCAATGCAAGGATGCATTGTGTAGATGTGGCCATGATTATTGGAGCATTGGTTTCATTCATGGGTAATGTTTTATTTCATTATGAAAATCTTGGTGTGATGATAAGGCATGTACAATGAATAATAGTTTAATTCTAGATGAGATGATGAATAGTTGAATTCCATTTTTAAATAAGCAAGGGCTTGAAATGATTGAATTGCTAGTAAAATGGAATTTTGATATCATTTCATGAATTGTTGAAATTGTGCATGAGTACTAACAATATGTTTGGTTGATTTAATGTTGAGAAAATGCAGGGAGAATTGTTTTTATATGGAATGGATGTAATCCCATAAACAAGATTATTGTCAGCTGTCGCGCAAGCCAAACATAATGAGCAACAATCCCATTCTTAGGAAATTTTATTTTCTTATATAAAACTATTTTGAAAATTTATAATTTAAAATTTCTAAAAATTTGTTTGGATGAATTAAAGTTGAGAAAACGCAGGGAGAATGGTATTGGATATGGCATGGATGTAAACTCATAAACAATACTGATGCTTTCTATCACGTGATCCAAACATAATGAGAATAAAACTTGTGCATGAAAAAAATTATTTTCCTGTGTAAAATAAATTTGAGAAATAAATATTTTCAAATTGTTATGATATGCTAACAATGTATTTGGCTACATGCGAATTAATAAAACTGCAGGAAGAATGGTCTTGGATATGGCAGTGATGTAAGACCATAAAGAAATTTGATGCTTTCTATCACACGAGCCAAAAATAATGAGCATAAAACTCATGTTTTGGAAATTATGTTTTCCTATATAAAATAGATTTGAAAATTTATAATTGAAAATTGTATTAAGATGTCTTGTATTGATTGCATGCATATGATGTAGATGGGATGATTTCCATAGGTTGCAGATAGCTAGTGGAAGTATAACATTGAGTTGGCATTCGTCTACGCAAGAGCACTGATTTTGATTTATAAATGGATGAAATGAAATACATATGTATAGAAAAGAAACACACAAAGATACAGTAAAATGTGACTTCTATTAATAAAGATAACTTTTTGAAACTGTAAAAATGCATACTGAAACAAACTTTCTCGAATGGTGGCAGCTTATCCTTGAGAAGAGATGTGACAGTTATGCTCATTTGCAAGAAGATGAGTACAAGGAGGCTCCAAAGGCTTTTATAACATAAAAAATAAATGAGAAAACCCTAAACATCCAAAACCCTAACCACAGAAGATGAAACACCAAAATTTTTGTAGACCCTGATAGGGGTAGTTGATATGTCAACTTCTCAAGGGCGTAAATTTTTAATATGATCTTCGTTGGGGGTGATCAATACACTGTTTGAAAGGTATAGTCGAGGATTACATATTATATTCATCCTAACATGTGTCTCTGGCTGCATTCTAGGCACTTTCGAGCCAAAAAAATGTCATTTAGGGCCTCAAAATGGATCTAGAAGTTTGGGATCTGAAAAACTATAAAAAACTGCCAAAATGGAAATTGTTCTTTGACCTAGTGGAATAGGCTAGTGGTCACCAATATCCAGTTGGATCATTTCTCCCCCCTTAGGAAGCAATGGTCTCCATTGCGTTGATTTCCCTCATCAAATGGGGAAACTTCTGTTGACCTTGTCCTCAGGTGAGCCACTTTCCTTGGTGCAATAGCTACCATGCTATGAAAACTTGATAAAGTTGGATACTTTGTTGGTGAGTGCCATTAATATAAGTGTCCTTGACCAGACCAATGGTTTCTTTTTCCTTGTAGTAAAGGTTGAGATTTCTCGGTGTCAACTTCTCTGCGATCTCCAATGTGTCCAATAATGGTGGGAAGTATGGTCGAAGGAGGTCCACATTGAACACTAGGTGTAGGCCAAGGAAAGGGAAAATACTTAGCTCAAACAAATTGTCACCCACAACCTTGGTGATGTTATAAGGTCCATAGAGAAGTGGATGAATATTCTGATTGGGTCCTGTAAGGTGTTATTTATGCAAATGCAACCAGACCTTGTCTCCTACCTGAAACTTGTGTGACACCTAGTGTTGATCATGGCACTATTTTTACTTAGCATTGACTTTCTATAAAATATCATGGATCTGTTTTCATATGTGTTGAATCCATTCAATAAACTTGGTGTCTTTGTCGGCCTCAAATTGAGCATGGGATGTTTCTACCTTTGTGGATGAAAGGGGTAGCATGACATCAATGGGACCCAATGGTTGAAATCCCAACCCTACCTGAAAGGGACTGTGGTTGGTCGAGCTATGAAGGGTTCTATTGTAGTTGTGTTGAACATAAGGGAGACTCTCATATCATGTGCATAGATGTTTGGAGTTGTACATGCACAATATATTCACGATCATTTTGTTGACGACCTATGTCTAGCCATCAATTTGGGGGTGGAAGGTAGTGAATTTGTTGATCTTGCTGTCCAACAATGACTAGAGGTTGGACCAAAATGTTCTGAGCAACCTGATGTATTGATATGATATGATGGCTTGTGGTATCCCAAGGTGTATCCACACTCGTTCAAATAAGATATTGGTAGTGGCCTCTATTGTGATATTATTCTTGCAAGTTGTTAGGATGGACATCTTAGAAAACCGATCAACCACAAAAAAAACACATTCATTTCCCTGCTTAGTTGAAGGAAGGACTGACATGTAGTCCATCGGGATGGATTCTCATGGCTTGTCAGGAGTAGGAAGAGGGGCACACATGCCTTTCTTCTTAGTGGCTGATTTGGAAATGGCGCAGGAAGTGGAGGACCTAATATACTTGTTGATGTCCTGGCGTAGTTTTAGCCAATAATTTTTTTTCTGTAGCACTGCCATGGTATTTTCCATGCCAAAATGTCCTACCATCCGATTATAGTGAGCTTCCCAAATCAGATTTGCATGCTCTCTTGAAAGAACACAAAGCTGAGACAGATGGAATAACAGTTAGTCGTAAAGATGAAAGTCAATGACAGTCACGTCTGTGCCCAACATTTGGTAAATGGTAGTGAATTCAGGACTCTTGTAGAGATGGGGCCACTTCTATGCCTCATGGCCATAGGAGTGGAGCATCGTGGTTAAGGATGCAAATGGAGGTCCACTGACAAAGTAAACGACACAATTGATGCTCCATGTCTTATATTTGATGTTGATATGGAAATGTTGCAAGTATGTGGACCACTTTTGATGGTGATTGTTTTGCAATTTTCCTTGTGTTTGCATGAACTATAGAGGTTTTTGATCAGTGTGGATGGATTTTTCCTTCCTGAGAATGTAGTGCTTCCATTGTTGACATGCTTGTACAATGGAATACATTTCTTTATCATAGGGGGGGGTAATTACAAATGACATATGATTGTGTCTCACTATGATATTCCACTAGATGACTATGCTGAGTGAGAACTATGCCCACGTCATAGTCTGAGGCATTGGTCTCAATCTCAAAAGGTTGTTGCAGATCAGGTAAGGAGAGTACTAGAGTTGAGAACAAGTGATTTTTCAGATCATCGAATTCTTGTTGTTGTGACTTCCCCCACATGAAATTTGCCTTGCCACCGCCCTTGGTTGGAATGCATGGCCGAGAGTTTCAGTTAACTGACCCATAGCTTTTTGTTCCATTGGAAACTTTCCTCTTTTTGTGCTTTGTTAGGTACATGCGGGCTGTAGTGGGCCTGCCAGTGTGCACATGCGTGTAGTAATGGGTTAGGGAACGTGGGCCTTGACTCAAGAGGATTTTCAAGAGTTTGTTCAGCACAGTTTTGGAAAGGAAAGGATATGTGTTGGCCTGATGCCAGGTAAGCATGTGTGGTGCAATTTAGGGTTATAATAGATGCCCCCTAATGTGTGAGGTTAGAAGAGCATCTGATGGCCAAAATACATTACCAATCTTTTACCAATCTGTACTGATATGCTGAATGAGTGAGCCCAAGGATCAGGAACTAGGAGGTGTCGTCTACAAAATAAAAAATGTCTCACCGAGGCGGGCATACCCATACTCGGGATAAAATAGAACCATGGCTACCAATAAAATACACTGTAGATCCATGTCAAATAACTATAAAGAGTAGCCGCGAATAATACACAGCAGAACTACATCTCGAAATCAGAAATATATACATATAGAGTATCCATCTCCCAGAAGCTGATTCAGCCTGATGGCTGTACTTCAGAGCTCGAGCAACAACTTCAAAATCTTCTAAAACTTGGGTAGGAGTGTAATATGAGTGTACGACTGCACTACCCAGAGGTCTTCGATGGCTCGTCGGTTACGGACTTGATAATCTTGATGATCGGACTGAAGGCTTCAGTGATTTCGAGCAAGGACTTGATTGGATGTTCAGGATGGCCAGGTATGCGGACAAGAGACATATTGTAGAGGGGTTGACTCAGGGTTAGTGACAAACTTCCCTTGGATAATAGCATGAAAAGTGATAAGATTCAGGAAACATATCTGTTAATCATAAGTCTATGAAGCAGGAGGCAACACAAACTCTCCATATGTTTGGAAGAGTAACCAAACGGTGGAGGACATAACTCTATATAGCAAGAAAAAGCTTCCTAAGGTCGTACTACATCCCATAGTCTGATGATCAAACGGAAAAATGTGCTTCATCCAAGGGTGACTCATTATGCTGCCAATAAAGAAAATACCTTTCCCATCCTCTTTTTGGGGCATATTTGATTTTTTTTGTTCTTTTTGATAATTTTTGAAAAAGAATAAAGGAATATTACATTACAATAGAGGAACGAGTACTGCAAACATACAAGCTCGAGGCACAAGGACAAGACTGATGTTATGGTAAAATGATACTCAGGAAAAATCCTCCGGTGGCCAAAGGTGTTAAGACGCAGAAGCAAACTATTACAAGGCTGGTGGGTAAGGTATGCAAATGCGGTTGATAGAACACACAATGGTAACGTCCTTCGATGTAAGTTTAACAAGCCCAAAGAAGGTAAGATTGGTGGTTTTTCATGTTTAGAGAGTCTGAAAAAGCATAAAAGGAGACTCCGCTGGGGTACCTTTTTCGACAATAGTCTAGTCGGTTCGAAAAAGAGATAAACTAGCACCGATTAGACATCAATTCAAAACCATTTTAACGAGTGTGACAAGGACAAGATCACTCGGCTATTTTTTTAGTTTTAAGGAGTCTGAAAAAATATTAACTATGGACTCCATTAGGAATATTTTTCTGGACCAATTTAACGAGTGTGAAAGAATAAGGTCACTCGGTGATCTTTTCAATTTTAGGGAGTCTGAAAAGAGCTTAACTATGGACTCCATGGGAGTTTCTTTTTTGTAAATTTAGTCCCTCGGGCCCGAAAAAGGAATAAAATTATATCCGAGGATACTCTTCTAAAGAATGGGAATTCGATAGAGTATACCTTTGTTCGTACATTTGACCATCCAGAATGAAAAAGGGGTAAACTACTGCTAGACAGATGTGACTTCAAATCTCATTTTAACGAGCGTGAAAGATCACAAGATCGCTCGACAATCTTTTCATTTTTAGAGGGTCTGAAAAGGGCTCAAAAGGAGACCTTTTATGTTTTGGGAGTTCGGAGGGTAAGACAAAGAGTGAAAGAGACTCATGAAAATGAGGCTCAAACTCATATTCAGGAAATACTATACGGACTCCCGAGCCTACAGTGTTTGGAGAAATGGCATGGACACCATAATGCAACCAGGACCTACCTAGGGCATCCATGTTTTGGTAAGCTCTACCACCAAGTCATGACACTTCTAGAGCATATATGAGGGTTCTGTGTCACAAACTAATGGGATCGATCCTATAGCATAAGAAAAAGGCAATGAGATGCAAAAGTCGGGGTGATATCCTACCCTATATGCTCAAGTTGATTTTTTTTTTTTTTTTTATGGACCGTCGATATAACTCCTGATCAAATCCCTCCCATATAACTCCTGATCAAATCCCTCCCATATAACTCCTGGATCACTCTAAATAGTTTTTGGTATAAAGAAACTGATAAGGGGGGCCAAAAAAGTGACAAAAAGAGGCCAAAAAGTCTATAAATAGAAGCTGGCAGCTCATTATCACCATTGCTGATTCGGAAATTGACTCTGGAGCCAAAAGACCCCCTTTGCCAAAGATCGTGATTCTGGGAGCTACAGTGGATGAAATGGACTTTTGATTGGACCAAGTAAGTACAAACTCCCTTATCTAGCTATTCAATACTTCAATTTAAGCATTTAAGTTATTTGTTGGGTGGGCGTCGACCTCAAAAAGGTCGGCCCTAGGTACACGCATGCAAAGCAAAGCCTGCACACATGTACACGCAACTATCACCTATACAGACCGCATGTACCCCCCCTAATTGATGGAAAAGCCAATGAAAATAAGTATTGACCCTCCTTTACCTTGTTGTGTTGGCAGGATGTATGTCCAGTGGAGGGAAAGGGAGCACGAGGCCTCCAATGAGTTAGTTACTACAGATCCGAATGTTGTGGCCGTGTTGATGCAGTGTGGTTTGCTAAAATTCTTTTTATGTCTGTTTATGCATGCGCAACCAAGGATAATAAATGTCTTGATTTATTACTAGCACCCTGATCTAGAGGCATTCATGCTAGAGGGGCAATCCTTTGTGCCCACCATCGAGGACATTTACTTTTTGACTCGCCTCTCAAGGAGAGGGGAACTAGTCAATTTCCAGACTTTTCTTGTGGGGCCAAGCAAGATATCGGAGTTGGTAGCTGAGTACTATGAGGCTGGGATCAATCGTAGAGGTTCCGAGGTGCTGATTAGCAGGATTACCAACCTGGCACTACAGACTATCTTGTTGCTTATTGGGTGGATTACCGGCTTAGTAGCCGTGCATCAGGCTTCACGTGCATAGATGAACTGTGCTATTTAGTGCATGAATGCACACATTTTTTATTGGAGTACCACACTGCTGGAGTGTATGAAGAGGCAATTGACAGATTGCCGACAACAGACACAGAGGAACTTCGGGTTCAGGACTATCTTGTGTTTGTTCTTTTTCGAGAGAGTTCTGTGCTTTAGTCGTCGTGTTGTAGTATGAGGACATCTAGCCTCTTTCCCCGTAGTGTGCAGATGGGCAGTGTTACTGCCGCGACAAGGTGGTGGAAGGATAGACTTCTCTAGAGATCCAGAGATACCCTTGCCTCCTGGTGAGGAGCGAGGGGAGATGGGTAAGTCTCCACCTTTGTAGTTTTTTTGTTTGCATATGTAATTTTTATGTCTTTTTTATATATATCATTTTTTGTATGCCAAAGTATTTGATGGGTGAACATTTATTGCATGTAGATGTGGGACCCGTGCGAATTACCAACTATGCATGGAATAGGCGTCACCCACGGCCGGAAGCCGCAGTTGGGGGAGCAGCAGTAGCAGGGAACCTCCTTGCAGGAGAGGCCGAGAGGGTCCTTAGGCGAATTGAGTGGAACTTTACTGTGCTCACTCGCACAGTCCTGATGGTAGAGATAGAGGACCTGCCACCATCCATGTAGCCTCATGTTGTGGGGGCACCTCGGACATGGGTCCGTTTGTTTAGGTGTTTAGCTCGTGCAGTAGATGATTATAACAGGCCCATAGGCCTTGAACAGACTTGAGATTTTTTTTTTCTGTTCCACGAGCACCTACATGTATATATTTTTTGAAGGCATAAGCCTGGTGACTCGTTACTGTTCCCATTTTTAAGGCGCTTACGTCCATCTATGTACTCTGAGGATTTTATGATGTTTATATATGGTTTTTATCTTTTTTGTGTCTTATGGATTATGTGTGCAAAAATGTATTTACATGTTTATGTCCATGATCTTTTATATGTGGGCAAGATGCCAATCTAAAATTTGATTAGCTAGAGTATCTGTGATTTGGTCTAATCTCCTAGGAACAAGAAAATATGTAATATAATCAAAGTTGCGTTCTAAGAGACGTACCCTAAGGAATCGTCGGTGTAAAGTTGGATCATGAACCCGGTATATTCTGTTTAGCTGCGACACAACCAGTTG
>JZKD02S0568580.1:828741-867294 GCA_000966675.3 Picea glauca | reverse complement strand
GATTTTCTTCACTATATTTTTTCCTCTTCCAAATGGTACCCCTACCCTTTCTTTTATAGGCTAGAAGGAGCTAGGGTTTTGGATGAACTCTCGGCCATGCATGGCTGGGAGTTTTAGTTAACTGGCCCATAGCTTTTTGTTCCATCAGAAAGTTTCCTCTTTTTATGCTTTGTTAGGTACACGAGGGATATAGTGGGCCTGCCAGCATGCACACATGTGCAGTAATGGGTTAGGGCATGTGGGCCTTGACTCAAGAGGATTTTCAAGAGTTTGTTCAGCATAGTTTTGGAAAGGAAAGGATATGAGTTGGCCTAATGCCAGGTAAGCATGTGTGGTGAAATTTAGGGTTATAACAAGAGGCTATGTGCAGAGGCCATGGATGTGGCTGTGAATTTCTATTCACCTTGAGAGAGAATAATGAAGAAGAAAATTTCCCTTTCTAGGAAATGACCTTCCCACATTGCTTAGCAAATATAAAAGAAATGGTGTTATGTGGAGCTACCTTTGGTATCCTATACAATTTTCTACCCAAAGTAATAATAACACTATGAGGTATAGACTCATATACAACATGTCGTTTCCACAAGTATGCTTGGCCTAAAATAACATCAAAAACTACAAGGGGGGAAATATCACACAATACCTCATCCTTGAAGGACTTGATTCTGTAGGGTAGAAGACATTGTTGGTTGACACAAAGATCTCTTCCTTAGAGGATATACCTGATGGTGTAGGGTTGCGAGTGTAGTGTCATCAGTAGGTTCAACTACTTGATGATTACTGTTGAGATCAAGTTATTTTGACTTTCACTATCGACAATAAAATTGAGTGGAGCACCCTTCACCCACATCTACGAGTTAAAAATATGTTCACCTTCCTATTGTTCTTCTGGTTCACTTGGATGGACCTTGGTGGTAGCGATAGTGGCACTGGTTTAGGTATCAATGATTTGATTCAGAGGCGGAACCTATAACTATAGGTCTTTCATCTTGACCACCAACGATCTCTTCGAGCGACATTCATCGGTGTTACTCTAGGGCATTTTATGGAATTCACAACACTTCCCAGTGTCTTTCTTCGTCTTCACATTACCCTTCTTTGTTTGCGGCTTGGAGTGGTTGTCTTGAGGGGGTACATCATTTCCCTTTCCTTTGCTTTGTAGGTTGGGGATGCCTTTTCCATACTTCTGCTGTGAGGAATTTGCATATTCAAAATCCTTCTTCTTATGTTTAAATTTCTTCTCTATTTTGATAGCATATCGATAAGTCACGCCCAATGATGAGACGTCCAAAAAATATTTTTTTGTTTGGATGTACCTACGCAGAAAGTCATAGTACTTGAGCACCAAATTTTGTTTGAAGTCTTTGATACCCATCTTGGTGCACAAGGTATGGAAGATATTTGTAAACTATGGTATTGTTTGGTCCCTTTCCTATTGGAGTGTGGTCCATTTCGTATACTAGTCATCGTATCTTCCAACAAGGTAATATTGTTCCTTAATATCATCCCTAAAATAATCCCAAGTGGTTGCAATCGAAAATATTGCATATTCCTCAGTTTTCATTTTCTCACAGTAAGTCTCCCACCAATCCTTTACATTTGGGAAAACCTTAAGGAGCGCAAAGGTAATACTTTCTCTATTGGAAAAATTATCGACCGAAAATACCCTTCTACCAGATTCAACCAGTTATCTACAACATCTACATCTATCTGGCCTTCAAATAAGGGGATATCAAAATTGACTTGTACCGTGAAGGGGTAGCGCCTCTAAAGTGGTCACTTTATGAAGATGCGTCACTTGTTGGTAGTCATCGAAGGATCTGTGGAAATTATCCATAATCGCATTCCTTTGTCACACAAGGGCTTCCTTGAGAAACAGTTTAAAAGGATCTCCTGGTCCATCGTATCTCCTTTATTCTGCCATGGGAGGTCATCGTGATTGGCGGCGATAGTCTTGCAAGGGATCAAGTACTTCAAGTCCCAACTCCATGTACCCTGAACTCATTGGGGACATGCACAAAGAAACCAATAAAGAGAAGACTACTCTAATACCATTGATACATATTTATAAATGGAACAAAATGAAATACAAATGTATATAAAAGAAAAAAATAGAGATACAATAAAACTTGACTTCTATTAATAAAGAGAACTTGTTGAAACTATAAAATGCAGGTTTAAACAAACTTGCTCGAATGGTGGAAGCTTATCTCTGAGAAGAGATGTGAAGGCTACGCTCATTCGAAAGAAGATGAGTACAATGAGGCTCCAAATACATTTTTAACATTAAACATAAATGAGAAAACCCTAAACATCCAAAACCCTAACCCCGGGAAATGAAATGCAAAAAGGTTTAGGGACCCCGATGGGGATAGTTGATACGTCAACTTCCCGAGGGTGTAATGTTTGCATATGATGTTTTTTTGGGGTGATCGATACACCATTGGAAATGTATAGTCGAGGAGTACATATTATGTTCGGCCTAGCCTGTGCCTCTAGCTACATACTAGGTGTTGTCGACCCCAAAAAATGTCGTTTAGGACCTCAAAACAACCCCGAAAGTTTGGGACCCGAAAAACTGCAAAAAAACCACCAAAATAGAAAATGTTCCTTGAGCCAATGGAATAGGTGGGTGACCACCGATATCCACCTCGATCAAACACCTGGAAAATGATGGATCAACTAAGGAACTATATAAATGTGAAAGGGATTCTTGAGCCTAGAGGGTGAGTATAGCATGAAGAACCAGGTTGTCACACCTAAAGAGTGAACTCCTATGTAAGAGTTTCATTTTCAAAGAACCAAGTTATCAGGCCTAAAGAGTGAACTCTTGTATGATTTGCACTAGAGAAGCAAGGTTGTTTCTGGCTATTTATTAGTATTTTTTCTAAAAGGGAGTCCCTTGACATCCCAATAGTGATATTCCTAGTCACCTATGCCAGAGAGAACCTGCTAAATGAATGTTGCGACCTGATGGACTTAGGATAGTGAAGGGGGAACATTCCTTGGGTTGACCCTAATAAATGAATGATACATTCCTTGGGTTATCCTTGATAAAAAAATGGCACATTCCTTGGGTTGGGTAGGTCGACAGGAAGAGTGCTGGTGGAAATCAGGATAGCTGTAGGAGACTGCCAGTGGGATATATAACCATGTTTTGGGGTTGGAGTGCCTATGTATCTATGTTTTGGGTACAAAGTGCCTATGAATATATGTTTTTGGGTCAGATATCCCATGCATTTATGGATTTTTGGGCCAGAGTATTTATGTATTTATGGTTTTGGGATCGTAATGCCTATGTGTTATTGGTTTTGGGTTTGGAGTGCCTATGTATTTATAATTAGGCTAGAATGTCTATGTGATGTTGATTAAAGGTTGGATATCCTAGCATTGTAATTGTATGTACACCGGGTGGTATTTTTCACTAAGGAAAATGGAAAAATAATCGGGAAGGGAATGTAACCTCCCTAGTTTTAGTCCCTAGAAATTGTGATGTAATTGTATAAATGTGAATTATGCTGGTGCGCTGATATGATTGGGGAAAAGAACCCATATTGATTAATATGGCTGAGGGCCAAATTGTATATTATGAACATTGAAATGATTAATAAAAAAATAATTGTTGGATGCGATATGAGAGGGATGAAAATGATGGGGGGATATGATTCCACAAGAGAGAGAGGTCCAAGGGGGATTTATTCTTGGGTATTAATCCAACCCACTTTCCTAAATTATTAACATTGTGTATAACCTTGTATTTATTGTTGAGTGTTCTCAAATCCAATAATTAAACTCATGTAAGAGCGTGAATGTGAGGAGTCACATCCCATAGTTATTGGGAGTATGGGGCTGAAGTACAATCATATTTGGGAAGAGTGTGAGTCAAGTAAGCAAGGGAAAGAGAAGGAAATTCATATGCATAAAGTGGATAGTTTTTACATACATATTTTGGGCAGCTTGAGGAAAGAATAGTATTGGGAAGAACACTAGCCATGCTATGCTTTAAGGAAGCCATGGTTTGGCTATGTATTATGTTGAGAGAGAGTTCTATGTGTCTATAAAATGGCTTGTAATCCTGTAGTGTGTTTTCTTGTTAAGGAAAAGTCTCAAGAGCCTTGTGAAGGATGATTTGAGCACTCTTGAAGCAACTGACAGTTTTGGAAGTCCCCAGTTAATAGTTTCATGGCCGAATGAGTGCACTGGAATCATTGATAAATTAATGGTAGAACCCAAGTGTCTAAGAGCAGTGAAGGGGGTACATTCCTTGGGTTGTACAGGTTGTGGGAAAGAGAGAGCTAGTGGATTAGAACTATTGTAGGAGTAGAACTTAGTTTTTTGTTGTTGAGTGTGGAGAGTGGACAACCAGAGGGTCATATCTCCTTGTGTAATCACAGCCTCGGCTCAAGGGTGTCATGTTGTTGAGAGAAAATGAAAACCAATGCCTATGGCTAGGGGGTTCAACGTTCGTATGCAACCAATTGGTTATATTTATAAATAAATAAGTTTTTTTTTTATTATGATTATTCCACCATGTAAATGAATATTTGAATGTTGTGTGTTTTTTATCTTCTTACTGGATGTATTCACTTTTTTATATATGTTTTTAGATGCATGGGAACATCAAACATTTTATTGGATTTAATTTTCATGGGATTGTTTACCCTTGGATTATTTTATATGTACGGGGCATATTTAAATTTGTATTTAGCATGCAAGGTTGTTCTTGGAGTGAAGGGACTCATATTGAAGGTTGGGTACATTACAGATTCTAGCGTGATGATCAAATCATCCTGCGCGCTGCGAATAGTTGTTGTGCATAGAACAAAGCCGATTGTGTGCATGTTGTGAATAGTTACTATGCCCAGTACAAAGGATATTGTGCACATGGTTTGTATTAGTGAGGGTGCGACATTCATGTTGGTCACATGATGTAGATAGATTTAATTATATGGTATTAGAAAATAGTTAAACCTGTGTATAATTCGTGGCTACTAAGCTACAAGAATTTAGTTAACCGAAAATTATTGAATTTATGTGTATTTTCCACAAGTAATGTTCTTTATTTAAGATGGGGGACATTTCACTAATGAAGGAGACCTATTTGCCAAATATTTTGCAGTGTCGACTGCCTCTGCATATAATTCTTGTGCAAGCCTCGCACCACTGAGCATACTCCTTACTTTTCCATCAACATCCTATTCATTCTTTCAAAAAATCCATTTTGTTGTGGGGTATATCTTGTGGTATTTTGGCATGCCATGCTACATTTCTTGAAGAAATAATCAAAATCCTTTCCAAAAAATTCACCTACATTGCCAATTCTCAATACCTTGGTATTTTTATCTGTCTGGTTTTCCAGAAGATATTTAAACTCTTCGAACTTCTCCAAAACCTTTGATTTGTTCCTCTGTAAATATAGCCATGTCTTCCTGGAACAATCATCTATGAAGGAGACATAATATAGAGATCCACCAAGTGAAGGGACCAATATAGACCCAAACACATCACTATGTATCAATTCGAGAATCCCTTTTTCCCTTGTATCTCCATATGGGAATCTAACCTGATTTTTTTTTCCATATATGAAATGTTCAAAAATATAAACTTCTAAATTACAATCAGGAAAACCTTCAACCATACCTTTGTTTTCAATAGATTGAGTTCATTTTTCTCCAATATGTCCCATTCTCTAGTGCCATAACATGGTCGGGTCAACTCAATGAAGAATATTCAATTCAATTTGTATCAACTCAACCTAGGTCGAGTTGAGTCGATTCATAGTCAAGTTGAATTAGGAAGAAACAATTTTGTTGCATTGAGTCCAGTTCACATTCCTTAAAAATTTGTATAGGGTTCCAATCCGAACTCATTTCATAAAAACCATCTCTCACTTGACCATTTTTCATGTATCCTTATGAAATAAAGTGTGCATACCTGCATCACTCATTTTATTGACAATTATCATATTTCTTTCCAAACCTAGAATATGAAACACACCTGGAAGGGTTCTACTCCTCCCATCTTGCGATATCGGTCAAACTCTTCCTCGTCCAACAATTTTGGTTGTCAAGTCATCCCCCAAGAATACATCTCTTCCTTCATATCACTCATATTCACACAACCATTCATCGTGAGGTGTCATATCATTATGAAAATCTTGGTGTGATGATAAGGCATGTACAATGAATAATAGTTTAATTATAGATGATATGATGAATAGTTTAATTCCATTTTTAAATAAGAAAGGGTTGGAAATGATTGAATTGCTAGTAAAATGGGATTTTGATATCATTTCATGAACTGTTGAAATTGTGCATGAGTAATAACAATATGTTTGGTTGATTTAAAGGTGAGAAGATGCAGGGAGAATTGTTTTTATATGGAATTGATGTAATCCCATAAATAATATCGATGTCAGCTATCGCGCAAACCAAACATAATGAGAAACAATCTCATTACTAGGAAATTTTATATTCCTATATAAAACTGTTTTGAAAATTTATAATTTAAAATTTCTAAAAATTTGTTTGGATGAGTTAAAGTTGAGAAAATGTAGGGAGAATGGTATTGGATATGGCATGGATGTAAACCCATAAACAATACCGATGCTTTCTATCATGCGAGCCAAAGATAATGAGAAGAAAAATCATGCATGAAAAAAATATTTTCCTGTGTAAAACAAATTTGAGAAATTAATATTTTCAAATTGTTATGATATTCTAACAATGTATTTGGCTACATGTGAATTGATAAAATTGTAGGAAGAATGGTCTTGGATATGGAAGGGATGTAAGACCATAAAGAACACTGATGCTTGCTATCATGCGAGCCAAAACTAATGAGCATAAAAATCATGTTTTGGAAATTATGTTTTCCTATATAAAATAGATTTGAAAATTTATAATTGAAAATTGTATTAAGATGTCTCATATTGATTGCATGCATATGATGCAGATGGGATGATTTCCATAGGTTGCAGATTGCTAGTGGAAGTCTAGCATCAAGTTGGTATTTGTCTATGCAAGAGCACTGATCTGGATTTATAAATGGAACGAAATGAAATACAAATGTATAGCAAAGAAACACATGGAGATATAGTAAATTGTGACTTCTATTATTAAAGAGAACTTGTTGAAACTGTAAAAATGCATAGTGAAACAAACTTGCTCGAATGGTGGCAACTTATCTCTGAGAAGAGATGTGACAATTATGCTCATTTACAAGAAGATGAGTACAAGGAGGCTCCAAAGGCATTTTTAACATAAAAAATAAATGAGAAAACCCTAAACATCCAAATCCCTAACCCCAGAAGATGAAACACCAAAAGTTTTTTAGACCCTAATGGGGGTAGTTGATACATCAACTTCCTGAGGGCATACATTTTTCATACGATCTTTGTTAGGGGGGCTCAATACACTATTGGAAAGGTATAGTCGAGTACATATTCTATTCATCCTAACATGTGTCTCTAGCTACATTCTAGGCACTTCCGAGTGAAAATAACGTCGTTTAGGGCCTCAAATTGACTCTAGAAATTTGGGATCTGAAAAACTGTAAAAAACTGTCAAAATAGAAATTGTTCTTTGAGTTAGTGGAATAGGTGAGTGGCCACCAATATCCACTTGGATCATTTCTCCCCCCTTAGGAAGCAATGGTCTCCATTGCGTTGATTTCCCTCATTAAATGGGGAAACTATTTTTGAACTTGGCGTCGGGTGAGCTACTTTCCTTGGTGCAATAGCTACCATGCTATGAAAACTTGATAAAGTTGGATACTCTGTTGGTGAGTTCCATTAATATAAGTGTCCCTGACTAGACCAATGGTTTCTTGTTCCTTGCAGTAAAGGTTGATCTTTTTCGGTGTCAACTTCTCTGCAATCTCCAATGTGTCCAATAATCGTGGGAAGTATGGTCGAAGGAGGTCCACATTGAACACTGGGTGTAGGCCAAGGAAAGGGGGAATACTTAGCTCAAAATAATTGTCTCCCACAACCTTGGTGATGGTATAAGGTCCATAGAGAAGTGGATGAATATTCTGATCAGGTCCTATAAGGTGTTATTTCTACAAATGCAACTAGACCTTGTCTCCTACCTGAAACTTGTGTGACACCTGGTGTTGATCATGGCATTGATTTTACTTATCACTGACTTTCTATAAAATATCATGGAGCTATTTTCAGATGTGTTGAATCCATTCAATAAACTTGGTGGCTTTGTCAGCCTCAAATTGATCATGGGATGATTATGCCTTTGTGGATGCAAGGGGTAGCATGACATCAATGGGACCCAATAGTTGAAATCCCAACCCCACCTTAAAGGGACTGTGGTCAGTCGAGCTATGAAGGGTTCTATTGTAGCTGTGTTGAGCATAAGGGATAATCTCATCCCATGTGTGTAGATGTTTGGAGTTGTACATGATCAATACATGCACGGTCATTTTGTTGATGACCTATGTCTAGCCATCAATTTGGGGGTGGAAGGTAGTGAATTTGTTGAGCTTGGTGTCCAATAGTGACCAGAGGTTGGACCAAAATTTTCTGAGGAACCTGATGTCTTGATATGTTATGATGGTTTGTGGTATCCTGAGGTGTATCCACACCCGTTCAAACAAGAGATTGGTAGTGGCCTCTATTGTAATATTCTTCTTGCAAGTTGTTAGGATGGACATCTTACAAAAACGATCAACCACCACAAAAACACATTCATTTCCCTGCTTATTTGAAGGAAGGACCAACATGTAGTCCATCAGATGGATTCCCATGTCTTGTCATCAGTAGGAAGAGGGGTGTACATGCCTTTCTTCTTAGTGGCTGATTTGGAAATGGTGCAAGAAGTGGAGGACCTGATATACTTGTTGATGTTGTGGCATAGTTTCAGCCAATAGAAATGCTTCTATAGTACTGCCATGGTATTTTCCATGCCAAAATGTCCTTCCATCTGATTGTAGTGAGCTTCCAAAATCATCTTCGCACGCTCACTTGAACGAACACAAAATTGGGATAGATGAAATAACAATATGTCCTAAAGATGAAAGTCAATGACAGTCACGTCTGTGCGCAACTTCTGGTAAATGGTAGTGAATTCAGGACTCTCGTAGAGTTGGGGCCACTTTGATGCCTCATGGCCACAGGAGTGGAGCATCATGGTTAAGGATGCAATTGGAGGTCAACTGTGGATGTCAACGACACAATTGAAGATCCATGTCTTATATTTGATGTTGATATGGAAATATTGCAAGTATGTGGACCAATTTTGATGGTGATCGTTCTGAAATTTTCCTTGTGTCTGCATGAGCCACAGAGGATTTTGATTAGTGTGTATGGATTTCTCCTTCCCGAGAACGTAGTGCTTCCATTGTTGACATGCTTGTACAATGGGATAAATTTCTTTATCATAGGTGGGGTAATTACAAATGACATATGATAGTGTCTCACTATGATATTCCAATAGATGATTGTGCTGAGTGAGAACTTTGCCCACGTCATAGTCTAAGGCATTGGTCTCAATATCAAAAGGTTGTTGTAGATCAGGTATGGAGAGTACTTGATTTGAGCACAAGTGATTTTTCAGATGATCGAATTCTTGTTGTTGTGACTTCCCCCACATGAGATTTGCCTTTCCACCACCCTTGGTCACTTGGTTGAGGGCCCATGCAATATGGGATAATCCCAACATGAACTTGCGATAGAAGTTGGAAAGTCCTAATAAACTTAGAAGCTCAGATAGTGTGGTTGGGTATGGCCAGTCATGAATGACTTGGATCTTGGATGGATCCACATGCACTCCATGCTCATAAAAAATCATGTAGCCTAGGTATTGTACGTTGTTCATGATGAAGGAGCATTTTTCCAAGTTATCATATAGCTTATTTTGTCGTAGAGAGTGAAGGACCTACTAAATATGTTGCAAATATTCTGCCCAATTATTTTTGAATATGAGGATATCATCCATATATACCACCAAAAAATAATTTGTAAAAGCCCACAATATATCGTCCATCAACCTCATGAAAATTGTTGGATCATTTGTCAAACCAAAGGGCATGACTAGCCATTCGAAAATACCTTCTTTGGACTTGAAAGAAGTCTTCCACACATCAATTTGTTCTATTGGGACCTAGTGGTATCTAAACTTTAGGTCAATCTTACTAAAAAACTTGGCTCCCTTGAGTTGGTCAAGAAGGTTGTCAATTCGGGGAATTGGGTATTGATTTCTAACTGTGATTTTGTTTAGGGACTTGTAATCAATGTAAAGTCACCAAGTCCCATATTTCTTTTGTATGATAACAATTGGGCTCCCGAAGGGTGAGGAGCTAGGTTGAATGTGCCCCTTTTGAAGAATATATTGCATTTGTCATTTGATTTCCTCATTTTCCATCATAGAGCGATGATAGACTATCCCATTGGGTAGAGGTACCCTGGGGGTTAGATCGATTGAATGATTCACCTGACAGTGTAGTGTTACCCTAGTGGGTGAGGAGAAGATGTATTTTTATTCTTCCATGATCTTTTCCACTTTCTTCTGTTGCATGGAGAGGCCATGTGCAGAGGCCATGTGCAGAGGCCATGAATATGGCTATGAATTTGTATTCACCTTGAGAGAGAATAATGAAGAAGAAAATTTCCCTTTCTAGGAAATGACCTTCCCTCATTGCTTAGCAGAGATAAAATAAATGGTGGTAGGTGGAGACACCTCTGGTATCCTGTACAATTTTCTACCCAAAGCAATGATAACACTACGAGGTATAGACTCATATACAACATGTCATTTCCACAAGTATGCTTGGACTAAAATAACATCACAAACTACAAGGGGGGAAATATCACACAATACCTCATCCTTGAAGGTCTTGATTCTGTAGGGTAGAAAACACTGTTGGTTGACACAAATATATCTTCCTTAGAGGAGCCACCCGATGGTGTAGGGTTGCGAGTGTAGTGTCATTACTAGGTTAAACTGTTTGATGACCTCTTCTGAGATCAGGTTCTTTTGACTTTCACTATCAACAATAAAATTCAATGGAGCACCCGTCACCCACATCTACAAGTTAAAAAGGTGTTCACCTTCCTATGGTTCTTTTGGTTCACTTGGATGGACCTTGGTGGTAGCGATAGTGGCACTAGTTTATGTATCAATGATCTGATTCAAAGTTGAAAACTATACTATAGGTCTTTCGTCTCAACCACCAATGAATTCTTCAAGCAACATTCATCGGTGTTATTCTAGGGGATTTTATGGAATTCTCACCACTTCCCAGTGTCTTTCTTCATCTTCACATTACCCTTCTTTGTTTGCGGCTTTGAGTGGTTGTCTTGAGGGGTTCCATCCTTTCCCTTTCCTTTGTTTTGTGGGTTGGGGATGCCTTTTCCATACTTCTGCTGTGAGGAATTTTCATATTCAAACTTGTGCTTCTTATGGCTAATTTTCTTCTCTATTTTGACAGAATATCGATAAGTTGTGCCTAGTGATGAGACGTCCAAAATTCTATTTTTGTTTGGATGTACCTATGCAGACAGTCTTAGTACTTGAGCACCAAATTTTGTTTGGAGACTTTGATATCCATCTTGGTGCACAAGGTATGGAAGATATTTATGAACTATGTTATTGTCTGGTCCCTTTCCTATCGAAGTGTGGTCCATTTTGTATACTGGTCATCGTAGCTTCCAACAAGGTAATATTGTTCCTTAATATCATCCCTAAAATAATCCCAAGTGGGTGTAATCGAAAATATTGCATATTCTTCAGTGTTCCTTTTCTCACAGTAAGTCTCCCACCATTCCTTGACATGGGGGACAACCTTAAGGAGAGCAAAGGTAATATTTCCTCTATTGGAAACATTATGGACCAAAAATACCCTTCTATCATATTTAACCATTTATCTACAACATCCGCATCTATCTTGCCTTCAAATAAGGGGATATCAAAATTGACTTGTACCTTGAAGGGGGCAACACCTCCAAAGTGGTCGCTTGATGAAGATGCGTCGCTTGTTGGTAGTCATCCAAGGATCTATGCAAATTATCCATAATCTCATTCCTTTTTCATGCAAAGTCTTCCTTGAGATACAGTTTAAAAGGATTTCCTGCTCCATCATATCTATTTTCTTCTATCATGGGAGGTCATCATGATCGGTGAGGACAGTCTTGCAAGGGATCAAGTACTTCGAGTCCCAACTCCATGTACCCTGGCCTCATTGGGGACATGCACAAAGAAACAAATAAATAGAAGACTACTATGATACCATTGATACATATTTATAAATGGAACAAAATGAAACACAAATGTATAGAAAAGAAAAAAATAGATATACAATAAAAATTGACTTCTATTAATAAAGAGAACTTCTTGAAATTGTAAAATGTAGGCTTAAACAAACTTGCTCGAATGGTGGCATCTTATCTCTAAGAAAAGATGTGAAGGCTACACTCATTCGCAAGAACATGAGTACAATGAGGCTCCAAAGACATTTTTAACATTAAACATAAATGAGAAAACCCTAAACATTCAAAACCCTAACCCCAGGAGATGAAATGCAAAAAGGTTTTGGGACCACGATGGGGGTAGTTGATATGTCAACTTCTCGAGGGTGTAACATTTGCATACGATGTTTTTTTGGGGTGCTTGATACACCATTGGAAAGGTATAGCCAAGGAATACATTTTCTGTTCGGCCTAGCATGTGCCTCTAGCTACATGTTAGGTGTTCTTAGGCCCAAAAAACGTTGTTTAGGACCTCAAAACAACCTCGAATGTTTGGGACTTGAAAAACTATAAAAAACCCGCCAAAATAGAAATTGTTCTTTGAGCCAATGGAATAGGTGGGTGGCCATCGATATCCACCTAGATCAAACACTTGGAAAATGATGGATCATCTAAGGAACTATATAAATGTGAAAGGGATTCTTGATCCTAGAGGGTGAGTATAGCATGAAGAACCAACTTGTCACACCTAAAGAGTGAACTCCTATGTGGGAGTTTCATTTTCGTATAACCAGGTTATCAGGCCTAAAGAGTGAACTCTTGTATGATTTTCACTAGAGAAACAAGGTTGTTGTTGTCTATTTATTGTTATTTTTCCTAAAAGGGAATCCCTTGAGATCCCAATAGTGATATTCCTAGTCACCTATGCCAGAGAGAACCTGATAAATGAATGGTGCAGCCCGATGGACTGAGGATAGTGAAGGGGGAAAATTTCTTGGGTCAACCCTATTAAATGAATGATACATTTCTTGGGTTATCCTTGATAAACAAATGGTACATTCCTTGGATTGGGTAGGTCGAGAGGAAGAGTGCTGGTGGAAATTAGAGTAGTTGTAGGAGAATGCCAGTGGAATATATAACCATGTTTTGGGGTTGGAGTGCCTATGTATCTATGTTTTGGGTACGAAGTGCCTATGAATATATGTTTTTGGGTCTGATATCCCATGTATTTATGGATTTTGGGTCCAGATTAGTTATGTATTTATGGTTTTGGGGTCGTGGTGCCTATGTGTTATTGTTTTTGGGTCCGGAGTGCCTATGTATTTATAATTAGGCTAGAATGTCTATGTGATGTTGATTAAAGGTCAGAGAGGCTAGCATTGTAATTGTATGTACACCAGGTGATATTTTGCATTGAGGACAATGAAACAATAACGGGGAGGGGAATGTAACCTCCCTAGTTTTAGTCCCTGCAAATTGTGATGTAATTGTATAAATGTGAATTAGACTAGTGAGCCGATATGATTGGGGAAAATAACCCATATTGACTAATATGGATGAGGGCCAAATTGTATATTATGAACATTGAAATGATTAATAAAACAATAATTGTTAGATTTTATATGAGAGGGATGAAAATGATGGGGGGATATGATTCCACAAGAGAGAGGGGCCCAAGGGGGATTTATTCATGGGTATTAATCCAACCCACTTTCCTAAATTATTATAATTGTGTATAACCTTGTATTTATTGTTGAGTGTTCTCAAATCCAATCATTAAACTCATGTAGGAGCGTGTGTGTGAGGAGTCACATCCCATATTTATTAGGAGTATTGGGCTGAAGTACAATCATTTGGGAAGAGTGTGAGTCAAGTAATCAAGGGAAAGAGAAGGAAATGTGTATGCATAAAGTGGATAGTTTTTAGATACATATTTTGGGTAGCTTGAGGAAAGAATAGTATTGGGAAGATCACCAGCCATTCTATGTTTTAAGGAAGCCATGGTTTGGCTATATATTATGTTGAGAGAGAGTTCTATGTGCCTATAAAATGGCTTGTAATCCTGTAGTTTGTTTTCTTGTTAAGGAAATGTCTCAAGAGCCTCGCGAAGGATGATTTGAGCACTCTTGAAGTAGATGATAGTTTTAGAAGTCCCAGTTAATACATTCATGGTTGAACGAGTGCACTATAATCACTGATAAATTAATGGTACAACCAAAGTGTCTAAGAGCAGTGAAGAGGGTACATTCCTTGGGTTGTGTAGGTTGTGTGGAAGAGAGAGCTAGTGGATTATAACTATTGTAGGAGTAGAAACTAGGTTTTGTGTTGTTGAGTGTGGAGAGTGGACAACCAGAGGGTCATATCTCCTTGTGGAATCATATCCTCGGCTCATGGGTGTCATGTTGTTGAGAGAAAATGAAAACCAATGCCTATGTCTAGGGGGTTCATCGTTCGTATGCAAACAATTGGTTATATTTATAAATAAATAAGTGTTTTTTTTTATTATGATTATTCCACCGTGTAAATGAATATTTGAATGTTGTGTGTTTTTTTGTCTTCTTACTGGATGTATTCACTTTTTTATATATGTTTTTAGATGCATGGGAACATCAACATGTTATTGGATTTAATTTTTATGGGATTGTTTCCCCTTGGTTTCTTTTATATGTATGGGGCATATTTAAATTTGTATTTAGCATGCAAGGTTGTTCTTGTAGTGAAGGGACTCATATTGAAGGTTGGGTACATTACAGATTCTAGCGTGATGATCGAATCATCCTAGGCGCTACGAATAGTTGTCATGTGTAGTACAAAGTCGACTGTGTGCATGTTGTGAATAGTTACTATGCCCAGTACAAAGGATATTGTGAACATGGTTTGTCTTAGTGAGGGTGCAACATTCATCTTGTTCGACATGATGTAGATAGATTTAATTATATGGTATTAGAAAATAGTTAAACATGTGTAGAATTTGTGGTTGCTAAACAAAAAGAATTTAGTTAAAAACCATCCGAACTCATTTCATAAAAACCATCTCTCCCTTGAAAATTTTTCATGTATAGTTATGAAATAAATTGTTCATACCTACATCCCTCATTTTATTGACAATTATCATATTTCTTTCCAAACCCAGAATATGCAACACACCTGGAAGGGTTCTACTCCTCCCATCTTGCGATATCGGTCAAACTCTTCCTCATCCAACAATTTTGATTGTAAATTCATCCCCCAAGAATACATCTCTTCCTTCATATCACTCATATTCACAAAACCATTCCTTGTGAGGTGTCATATGAAATAATGCACCTAACTAGATCAACCAAACATCATGATTCGACTGCATACTAGTCAATTCTAGATACACATCTCCTCCTTTATCCAGAGTAGTATTTATCTTAGTCGACTGCTTCTCATTCAATACTAGACTAATATCATCCACTTTCGAATTGTAATATCTCTTTTGATGTCCTACTTTACCACATTTCCAACATCTTCTCATCAACTAAAATAGGGATTTATATATACCCTTTGACTTAGAATTTCTACTAGACAACTTTCCTTTATCTTTGTTGAACGGTCAACCTCTCACCATCAAGGAATCCTTGGTTGATCCTTCCATTTTATTACACCTCATTTATTCTAAAAATGGATATGAAACCATGTCTTCAATCGTTAATGTGGTCAAATTACTCCCCATAGACACAACTAAGCTATCCGAGGAGTTTGAAAAAGAATATAGAAGGCTAGTACATTTCTCCTCTTTAGTGATTTTAATATCCACAAACAATAACTAACTTATTACAGTATTGAATGCATTCAGGTGCTTTGTTAATGAGCTCCATCACTCATCCACAAAAGATACAGTTTCTTCTGAAGGAACAACTTGTTTAGCATGGATTTTGATTTGTATAATATTCCCAAATTGTCCCACAGTTTCTTTGAAAAGTCTTCACCCGATACATTTAGTAGTACCAAATCTGCAAGACAAAGTCGAATCGTACTCCTTTCCCTCCTCTCTAGTTTCTCCCATTCTTCCATTGACATAACTTTTGGAATTTTCCAAGGACTCACAACTACCCATTGCTCTCAATCTACAATGATATATTTCATCGTAAGCTTCCAAAAATAAAAATCTTGGCCATTGAATTTTTCAATCTCTACCTTCAAACTACTTGCTATTATTTCAAGAAAAAATTAAATATCACTGAATTACAACTCCTGCTAGACATAGGTTTAGATCAGATACAATATCTTCTTAATATTTCTATGATATGAATTGTATAGAGAAACAAAATGAGATATGATACCAAATGTAGAGAAACTAACATTCACACTAAATCAACTAGGAAAGAGAAGACATAATTAAGTAGAAAATAAATGATAAACACACACACAATACACATAGATTTTACCATGGAAACCCTTAATTGGGAAAACCAACATTTCTTCAGCATCCTACTCTCTTTTTTTCTTATTCATTCATAGAATAAAGAGTTACATGAATAACCTTGGCCTACACCTAAGACACAATCATCATGCTACTCTCTTGATTTACACAAGAAAAACCATATATCCAATTCGACTTACATCTACATGACCCTCATGATTCTTATAAACATTAGCAACATCAACTTATCACAATTACAACATGCCATATTTATAGGCTTTACTACATGAAAACCCTAAATAATGGTGCCAAAAAATGGTTACAGATCCATGCAGATGATTGGCTACAATCGCATGAATCTTTGGATTTTGTTAAATTTGAATTCCAATCAAATACCAATTGACTACCCAATCGACCTCCAGTCTGTCTCCAATCAGCTACCACTCGACCTCCTCTCAACCTCCTATTGGTTTACCTTTTGACCTTCTGATCGGCCACTTCAACCTTCAACTTAACCATCGACTTGAATTGACATGTTAGTCGATTCATCACCTAGTTGATACACCTTAATTAAACAATCAATTGATTGTTCTTTTACTACAAATAATATAACAACCCAACATGTTCAACATAGACCCACCATCTTTTGATATTTATCAATTCACAATATGTGATTTAGGAAGAGCGTCACATCAAATGGGTTTCCTATATTCAATAGTTTCATGTAGTTCTCAAATAAAAGAAAGGGTCACATAATCAAATAACATATTTTTTGATTCACCTACCTAACCCAATATTGCAACTTTTGGAGGTGAGAGTGCCCACTTTTGATGACTATAAAAAACACTATTTCATAGATCTAGTATTTTTTCTAATTGTATGTTACCTACAACACCCTTTTATAGTGAATCATACACCAATCTTGGATTACACACTCCAGGAGAGGTAGTTGTATCAATTGAACAAATTTGTGTACCAAATACTAAGTATCATTTGTTTTTTATTAGGGAAGAACATTATTAAATGGGAGACACTTTAATGTCTCAAATACTCTCTTGCATTTATACGAAAAAAATCTACTGGCCTTATATGTCCTATAAGATTAGCAACTTGTCGAGGCATCATGCCTCGTGCAACCAAAACAATCTTATCAATTGCAAGCTTTCATTATACTAGCCACTTCCATTCCCAACCTTGCCTTGGGACAATGATCTTATGGATTTTATTTCATGCTTTCCATTGACCCTACATAAACATGATTCTCTTTTTTGTAGTATGATATCTATTAAGGATGGCATTATTCATGCCTAGAAACAAGTAAATTTTTGCACAACAAACAATGCACTTGTGTTTTCCACCATGTTTGGGTAGCATTTAGTCTTCCTCACACTATCGCTTATGATAGGGATGCTCATTTTATCAATTTTTTTTTGAAGGAAATTTGGAAAATGTTGGAATGCAAGTTGTAATTCTCTACTATTTTCCACCCCCAAGTCGATGGCCAATATGAAATTGTCAATTGTACCTCAATTGTACCTTGGTCCAAATATTTCAGGAAAAATGTTTCGAGAACATGCAGTGGTATTAGGTGTTACACATAGTTCACCATTATTAAAACAGAGCAGTGCACTCCATCATGGGATATTCTCCTTTTGAAGTGTGTTATGGGTAACAACCAACTGCCCCTTTTGTATTCCCTACCACCTCACTAACTCCTACTTCACCACAAAATATTAACACCTAGAAGTAGGATGCGACAATTGTGAAATATATGACCAATATTCATCTATAGGTATTCATAACCCCTGAGAGTAAATAAGCACACACCAATATTTTGTGTGATCACCATTGTATCCCTACATCCTTCTATGTTGGTTACAAAGTATGGGTATATCTTTAGAAAAAATTATTTCATGGGGATAAACATCATAAGATTCATCCACTACATTATGGATCATATCATATTATGTAGAAGATCAATGAAAATGACTTCCAATTGGAGCTTCCACCACAATTGGGTATTCATCTAGTAGTTAATTTATTCCAGCTCAAGTTGTATAAGCCTTCCCATTTGGATCAAGACATTCCTATCTCTCATCTAGTGAAAAATGTTCCATATTTCTATCCCTTGTTGGACAATGATACCATATTGGAGGTGCACAAATTATGTAATCATCGTGACATTGCCATTACATAGCTCATGGGATGTAAGGATAGACTTCGTACCTTAGATAAAGTGTTTCTAGAAGAAGATTTTGCTACTTATTTTTATCATCTTGTTTCACAAGTGGGGACACTCGTGTCTTCAAATTGGGAGGAAATGGTATGAATTCAAAGAGAGTGAGATGTTGGATAATAGAGTGCTAAAACATAATAGTGTATTTAATTAGTTTGGTTTTATTATTAAAATAAAGGGGATGACATGATCGAAATTAATTGTCCGATTTTGGATCTAACTATGAAAGAAGGTTGTTGGTATGTATTAAAGTAGTTTTTGAGTTAATAGAAGTATTCAATTCTACACTATTTCTTCTATTTATATATCATCTTCTAGAAAAACTATTGTTACAAGCATTTTTCATTTTTTTTCATGTGATTTGAAGGAAAATCCTACCTATTTCTTATTTCCAATCCTCGTGAAGATGTGGAACATATATAATTTATTAAAAAATTACTCAAGGAGAGAGTGAATTAGTGAAAATGTCATTCAAGGAAGAGAAAAGGAAAGGTTAGGTATTGAAAAATGTAAGCTTTCAATAAAGGCCACTACTGTTTTTAGCATAACAAATGCCATATTTATTTCTACTCCATCACCACAAAAAACATGTAATTTTTTAGTAGAGGCCATTCCAAATATGAGATCAATTCAACCTCTAATGACTCTTTCATTGATATTATTTTTACAAGGAAATGATAGAACTTTTGGTTGGAGTAAATTATACTAATGATAGAATTAGAGAGCAATTGGTATAGAACCTTTCACTAAAGAGTTTCCCATGGTACAACCTCTTATTGAATAGTTATACATTCCTTAAAATATCCATGAGGATGTCAACACTCCTCCCAATTTTGACTTGCAAGGGATTGAAGGGATTTGAACTCCTATGGAAATTCCACAACAAAGTCGTGAAGAGTGCCAAACTACAGGTCATCATCCTTACCTAAAGTAAGCAATGTGCACCAAAGAAATCCTAAATTCATTTAGGTGGATGAACGTGGCCTAGGATTCCTTGAAGGTGAGATATCTAACTAAACTATTCATTAAATTTCATACAAATTTATTAAATAATATTTTGAAAAACACGCTGATACAACTAAATGTCAATTATTTATATATTTGTTAAAATCTAGGATTTTGGTTGTTATTTGGAAAACGCTAGGCATTAAAATCATTAAAATTTAAAAAATAAGACATCATGTTATTAAAATAATTCTATATGGTATTCATACAATTGGTAATAAATCTCATCCAAAAGACCACAATGCAGCCTCACATGTATTGTCACAATCAATTGTTAACAAGATCACAATAAAACAACATTTTCTCAAATAAGCTCTCATATTGTTAAATTAAATGTCAAAACCCTTTGAAAGCGTTATATTACAAGAGATGTCATATTTATTTTGTCTTGATTCTTTTTATTTTTTGTAATGTCTAAGGTTCATAAAATAACTAACTACTCTTAGAACAATTACCTAACCTACTTGTCCTAATTAAGTCATTATTTCATTTTTTTTCATTTTCATCTTAATTTTTTTCAAATTTTGTCATTCTTTGCAAGATCAAGGGTGGTCCTCTTAGTATTGCACCATGGAATAATTTTTTTATTACTATTACTTGGATTTCCATGAGTTATAGAACTCCATTATTCTTATGTCTTCAAATACATAAGGTCCAAGAAAAGTTGTTTAAATTTTTCTTGGCTTTCCCTTCACAATCTGGTCATATAGGAGCACTAGGTCTCGACTTGAACATTATTTCTTTCTCAAATGTATGTCATGTCATTCTTTTTGTTTATGTCATGTCATTCTTTTTGTTTATTTTTTTCTACCCCTTAATGATTTAGGGATACCATTCTTTATTCATATAGCTTGTTTAGTTGGTACAATAAATTCTCTTTTCTTTGTGCTAAATCAAATTCATGTACTCTAACAACTCTATCTGCATCAACTCTAAAATGTACCGACACTATTACTTCTTTTCCATACGCCAATTTGAATGAGAGTTTTCCATTCGATATCTTATAAGTAATTATGTATTCCCAAGGAACAATGAGGACCTTTCCATCCCAACTTGACCTATCTACATTACACAAATTTTTCAATCAAATTATTAAATCCTTTGACTACTCTTCTTTCTTGTGGATGATAGGGGAACTCTTACTACCATCTATTAAAAACTCTTTCATTAGTATATCTATAGTTATATTCATAAAATTTGTCCCTTGAGCACTTATTCACTTATTCATGTATGCTCACAGCCAAATCTAGTCATGATGTTTTCACATGTAAAGTTGGATGCCACTTCGTTGTTGCAATTATTAATTGGTTATGCTTTATCCCATTTTGTCAAGTACTCCATTGACGTGATGATGTATTTTTCTCCTATTCTTCTTCCTTTGATAGGGAATGGCCTTAAAAAATAATTAACCCAAATCTAAAAGAGGTGACTTGGGTTAATCAACTATAAATACATCTCATCTCTATGTAGTGTTCTTCCTATCATTTGGTAGTTTTCGCAGGTGTTTACCTTAATTTTGTAATCTTTATTTATGGTACACCACCAAATTCAAAATTCCAGCTTGTAAAATATTTCTTATTGTGATGTCTACATGCTAGTGACCTCTTGTTGATCAAACATGTTCTTCCTCAATTATATCATATCTTTCATGTTCCAATGCACATAGTCTGAGTACATTATTAGGTCCTATTTTATATAAGCTCTCATTAGCTAGTGTGTGTGGAGAAAATTTCATGGATATTTTTTTTCTCTTATATTTTATTCTTTGGCATCTATTGAGGATATTTCCCTTCAGTTTCTAATGATTATCTAGGGTCATATTCAAATTTAAATAGACCAGCATCAGGTAGGTCATCGTCTATCCCAATTGGATCCTCTATAGTCTCAATTATTGAGAGGTTTTCGAGACCTACATATTCCCTCCCTAGTCTCACTATGACTTCAAACTCAAACTCCTGGAATAGTAATAAAAATCCACAAATCCTCCCTTGATGCAATGATTTGTTGACCAAATACTTCAATGCTATGTGTTTAGTATAACATACAAAAGTATTAGCCAATAAATATCAGTGAAACTTTTTAATTAAATAAAATATAATTCAAATCCTTCTCTTTTTGTAGTCAAGTGATTCCATTCTTCCTTTTTAAGATTTCAATGAGCATAAAAATTAGGATGGAAAATACCTTATTCTCTAGGATATGAAACAATTGAATTCTATATTTAATGCATTGACATGCACATGGATCTTCTTGATCTAATCCTAAAATCTCAATATATGGGCCTCGACTATATTTTTCTTTAAAATTTCAAAAAATTCATTGGATTCTGAAGTCCAAACAAATTATGCTTCATTATTGAATAATTCATCTAGACAGATAGTTATATTAGAGTAATGTATAGTGAAATTCATATACTAATCATGTATGGCCTAAGATCATTATTATTTATTTAAGGTTTGTGGGGGGTTTTAGGCCCCAAATAATATTGTTATTTTTCCATATCGACCTTAATTCCTTCTTATCACATTACATGTGCAAGTGGTATGCCAATTAGTGCAACATATATGCATTTACATATGTTTAGAGATACTCTAATATACCTACATATTTTTTCTAACATCAATATTATCTAGTGCACATGATTCTTGAGAAGGATATATATATAGTCATCAAAGTATACACCCATTATTTTCTATATAAACTCTTAGAATGATTTCACTATTATCCTTGAGAAGTTAACAACACAAGAATTCTTTGGCCAAAAGGGGCATCACCTTGTATGAAAATGACCCAAACTCTATATAAAAAAGTGGTCTTCACCTAGCCTTCTTTAGCAATAGGTACTTGATTGTATCCAAAGAAGAAATCAATAAATGAGTAGCACTCATGGCATATTACCTCATTTATTATATCATCTCTGAATGGAGTTTGGAAGGGACTTGTGATTGTCACCTTATTCATACCTCTAAAATCCACACAAATCCTTTATATCTTAGGTTATTATTTCTTTAGTTGCAACACCATAAGGCTGCCCCACTTAGCTTTGTCTATGGGGTATATAATTCATGTTGTAAGTACATTTTCATTTTATTTATAGATAATCTCCTTGTATTTATGTGAAATTTTATATGGTCGCTTTTCCACAATATTTTCATCTAAGATTAATTTAATATTCATATCTCCAAGATATTTGACTAATCCTTTCAGATCTCTATAGTCCCTTGAAATTACAAATTGATATTCCTTCAACAGATCGACTATCGTTCTTGTCTTCTTTTCCAACCAATAATCATCAATATTTCCATATTTGGTCTCCCATCAATTGATATCTCAACTTCCACTATATTTATCTCTACATTCATCGCTCATGTGCTATTAATTTTTCCAATATACTTTCACTATATTTCACCTAATTATTCTTGGGAAGTTTATCTTGTCATATTATTATTTAATGGAGCCTTTTAATTTATTCACTTTAGACACATAATTCAATAGTTTATGAACCTGTTGATGATTCCTCTTCCATTTGGAACTCTTACTGGAATATTTTTTATTTTCTATCTCAATTCTCCATACTATAAATTTTCCTTCATCTCGATCTCCAAGAAAAATTATGTTGTAGTTTGAAGTCGACCCTATGTTAATGTGTTGGACATTTGGTTTAGATTGATGGACATTTGGTTTTCATTGATTTCAACCCTTGGATTATGATATTGTATCCCTTAGATATTGATGTCAACCCTTGAGTATGTCTGGTAACCCATATGTGTGGTTAAGGAACCTAAGTTTGTTTGAGGAATTAAGACATGATGATTAGTGATTTTGCAAGTGAGACTATTTTGGATGGATAGTACATGTTGTGTTATTTCTAGTGATAGGTGGTACGTCACATAACTCCTCATGATTAAGGAGATATGTTCTTGTGAATTTGGAGAACCCTTTAGAGTAATCTAGAAGCCCCTAGAAGGTTAACACGAAGTCAAAAGCTTCTAGAAAGTCATAAAGAAGATTCCCTAGTCAAAGTGGTTGCAAAAGAAATTAATTAAATAGTAAAGTGGTTACAACAAGAAGTTAGTTGAGGGTAAATACTTTATGATTTGACTAATTAAAGAAAGAGGGTTATCCCTAGAAGATGGAGAAAGGGGTAAAAAAATTACAAGGACACTTCTAGAGGAAGGTACTTGGAAATTATAAGTAGGAGAGAAAGGGACTCATATTAGCACCTATTGAACTTAGTTGAATATATATTTTGTGAAATGTTATTTGCAAGTATAATTGACAAATACAAGGTTGTGCGAAGCTGAGGAAGCGAAGAAATTTTGACAACAAAGTTTTAGAGCTGCAAAGGGAAAGGGATTTTGAAAAACCCTAATTATTGAGGTCCTCACGGGTCAGCCTATAGGTGTCTAGCGAGGCACTTGCTTGACAGCTAGTGTGTAACAAGTGAGGCACTAGTACAGGTGGGAAAAAGGGATGGGATAGATAACATAAGTTGAGTAAGCCATGGTTATTTGAGATCTAATGTTACATGTCAATGATAGAGCCACAAGTATGAATGTATGCGTGTTTTAAAGGGTTTTTTTATAATGGTATATGGTTTAGTTTCAGAGCATATGCTTGAGGCATATATTGAATACATGGTACAAACCCTAGTGTATGGATTGAGGCATTTATGTTAAGGTATATTGTTGGTCATGTTAAGTACTTTATCAGTGACGTTATGGAACTTTTTTTATGAGGTATATCATGATGATGTGATGTTAGCTAGAGATATATCTTTGATCTATAGATTCACATCCTTGGTACATGATTAGAGGCAATATTGGTTGTATATTACTTGTTGTAGTGAATGGTTTTGAGGTACATCTATTAAAGTATATTGTTGGTACATGTCTGAGTTTTATTGGTATATCTTATGGTACATTGTGAGAGGATTTTGTTAGTGACCTTCATATATGATTGGTACACCTTTAAGGCTACATTAGAGTGAAGTTTTGGCACATGATTTGATGTGAGGGTTTATGGTATTTGGATCATGGATAGTATGATGTATTTATAGAGGAGTTTTGTTGGTTATATTGGTATATGTATTTGGTGTATGGTTGAGTTATATGTTGGACCATATAGTTGATGAGTTGGCACATGCATGAGGTGCATGGTATAGTGATGTTGGTGTATCCTGGTTAGGCATAGTTTGAGTTGTTGTTGATACATGATTGGTACATGCTTGGTACATTGTTAGAGGCACTTGTTGGTAATATTGTTGGAGACATTTGTGAAGTATTGTTGGCACATGGTTTATGGATGATATGGAATATATGACTTCGTATACTTTTAGAAGAACATATTGATTATGGTACACCTTGTTGATGTTTGTGAGTAGTCTTGGTTGATGCATCGTTTGGTGATATTGTGCATATGGTTGAGAGTTGTCTTGGTTATTAATCTTGGTGAATAGAGCTGATTTGTTTGATGAGATTGATGAGATAGGTTGATGTGACAGGTCATTGTGACAGGTTGTGTTGTGCATAGTTGATGCAATTGTGTTGGTACAAATTGTTGGTACACGTTGTTAAAGGTTGAGGTACATTTTGATGCATGATTGATGCATGGTATAGGTTGTTGTGACAATGACAGGTTGGAAAGGTTGATAGTGGTAGTGGTTGATTAAGTGAAAGTGACAAGTTTTCTACATTTGACATTTATATTCCATGGTAGCAGGATGGGGCAAGGAAATGGGGTTGTACCCTCCTTCTAGTTGGTGTTGGAGAATCAGGGAGTTGGAGCTTCCTTCAGGTTGGAGCTTGAGAACTATGTGGTTTTATCCACCTTCCGGTTATAGCCGAAGAACCCAGAGAGTTGTAGCCTCCTTCTGGTTGGAGCCAGAAAATTAGGGAGTTGGAGCTTCCTTCAGGTTGGAGCCTCCTTCCAGTTGGAGCTAGAGAATTGAATTTTGGTTCTTCCTTGAATGAAATTATTTGACATATATGAAAAGAATTATGTGGTTTCCTCCTGCATTGGGTTTACATGTAAACATTGGTGTACTGTGTATTGTGTGGATGCGTTTATTATTGTTTATTATGCACTGATGGATGCTAATGTTTATGATACAGTAATATATTGATGATGAATTGATGAACATGGTTGAATAAGTTAAAGGAATATAACTATGTGTTGGGTTCCTTTTGTCACAAGGGTGAACAAACAAAGGTCCCTTAACTATCTAGTTAGGCTATCTAGAAATCACAATAGATATTTAATTGGTTGGTGGATCAACTAACATAAAGAAACAAGAATTAAATAACAATGAAATAAATCTAAACTAAGAAAATAATAACTTGAAATGAATGAAAAAAGAAAACACAAGAGAGATATACCAAGTAAAATGATCTTTGAATTGATACTGCTTGGAGAAAATGGGAAATTATGAGTCCCCTCTTCCTCCTTGGGAGGGCTCTTGAGTCCCCAAATACAAAGTCTTATTCAGGGATTATTTTAGGGGATAAATTTCGCTCATGGGCTAATTTTCCATGGTTTTTCCAAAAACAAGATTCGCTATTTTAAAAATGATTTGACCAAATTCTATAGGATAAAATTATTTTACCTTAAAAATCGCCAAAATCTTATAAAAACTATATAAAATCCTTAGAAATTTGAATATTTTTACAAAAATATCGCCAATCATTTATAGTTCGCAAATGAAGGATTAGTAAGATTCACCAAGGTTTCTACATTTAAAAATAAATTTCCATCCTTAAAATCATCCCTGGTCTTATTCCTACTATCAATGGCTAACAAAGGAAAATGGTGAAGAAAAGAGTGATGGAATACTCAAGAGGAGAGATTCCTAACACTTTCTATGGATGCCCAAAGATTTCTAAGAGGAAGATGGCTTCCCAAATATAAAAATGAGCATTATAACAGTACTTAAATGCTTCTTATTTTTTGCATACAATTGCCCTTTATTTATAGGAGGATGGAAATATTTTTCTTAACTAGTTCCAAATGTGAATGGGAGGCCCTTAGAGGTACTTCCCATCCCTTTCAGTGATCCCAAGGAGAAATTTGGGGGCAATTTTGGGTATGGGGGAGATCCCCCTCATCCCAAAAGTGGTTGAGGCCCAACCAAACTCATCGATGTGACGTTTTTGCATCCACTCGAGTATTTTGACTATCAATCATGCACTCAACACACTGCATGCTTCATACACTAATTTAGCCCGCACAGATGTGCGCATGCTGCTTTGGATGAATGTGCATAGATTTCTAGAACCACTTTTGCATAGTTTTATGATTGTCTTTCCAAAATGAGTGTAATCCTTCCATGAATATTGGTAGTATGTTGTGTTTGTGTTAATTGTTTCTTCATCCATTGTCTGTATTTGTAGTGAGCCATTTTCCGATGATAATAGAGTCCCCTTGATGTGTGAGGTTAGGAGCATACATATATCTGAAATACGTCATGGTTTATTTTGGTTATGATGCAATTGTGTGTAAAGTGAGAAGACTTGAATGTGAGGATTTGTGAGAGTCATCTGCCGGAGGGAGAGGGGATGGAAGATCATTACAAAGTGTGTTAGAAAAACAAAAAGTGTGTGTACAAACGAGGTGGGCATGACCCATTATCTTATCATGACACCATAAAGAGATAATAGTAATTGAACTTGCTAACGATGTAGATATCTGCAACGCCCTCGGGGGTGTTAAAAACAACAATTGATTATTCCAATCACGAAACTAGCTCTAAATAGAGTGGTGAAGGACTCATACGAATTTATGGTCGAATCAATTCAAAGGCCCTCGACTACTATTGAACACTACAATGGTTGCAAAGTAAGATCCACTGTGACATGAGATTGTGCTAGAGTTGAATGTCAGAGGGATCAACGACATCAAAGAGTAATGAGGACTCTCTTTGTTTCGTCGGAGGATACTAATTTTCAATGGAATGAGAGCCAAGATACTGTCACCTTTCTGTAAATTTGTTGATGTCGACATGAAAGGTGATGCGATGATGAGAAGCCAAGAGATTTGGGATATCTGGTTGATCAAAATGGTGTCAAAAACTATATTGGTACCATAAAATGGGGTGATAATCATGAACGATGTCTAGAATATATGGGATTCAATAATTTCACTTGGTTGGGGGGGATTAATGGATGGAAGCAACTGTAATGTACTATCTGGTGTTAGGGGGATGGCCAGATATGGGAAAAATGTGTTAAATTGGTGAAATTGAAAGGAGATGTAGCATAGGTCAAAATATAGAGTGATATGGGACACATAGGTCTATGGTGGTCAAATTTTTTTATTGGGTACAAATGGATTTCATAGAGTTTAACAGAAGTGAGATGCCCAAACCAAGGGTAACATGGGTTACAATGTGCCAAGGGTAAATTCCATCAGGTGCGATGGAAAAAATTTACTGTACTTGTTGAAATGTAAAATGTGCTTTTTACAATTACCAAATGAATAAATAATGGGGTTGACATGTACAGAGACGGGTTCCCTAGTGAAGTATGTCTTGGCCTATAGAGGGCGCAAGTAGAGACTAGTGAAGGGTGGGGGCCCCATGGGTTAGTGTTTTTCCTAGGTAGATGAATGGAGGATGATGTTGCAGATGGGAAATTGATGGTGGATGATATGGTGTGTTAATGATAATGTGGAGGTGAATTTAATGTAGCCAAGAAAATGATGTGGGAGTCCATAATGGGGTGGTTTAGTAGGGTGATGAGGAAGAAGTATGAGGTTCTTACTATGGGGTGTAGTGATACTAGGAATCCCAATCCTAATGGATAGAACATCATGAGTGTCAGTATTCCAAGGGATAAATAGACGTGGGACAAAAAATGGAGGTGAGAGAGCCACTATATGACGGTACCCGAATGCAATGGAGGTGATGATACCGCAAAGATGAGTGTGGGGAACCTAAGGATAATTTCTAGGGGGGATGATTGGGAGATGAAAATGTGAGAAGAGGGTTGAATGGTATGTCAGTTTGGAATATATAATTGGAGGAGCCAAGGGATCCCATGACTAACGACGTTAAGGGGTATGCGGGTGAGGAACTCAACATTTAAACACAATACCTGAAGTGAAACATATATTTGAAAATAAAACATGTACATAATAGTTGTGTGATAATGAGATGTGGATAGTGGATGTGTACCTATGACGAGGGTGGCCAAAAGGGTTCCCTGGGGCTCTCGACTGAAATGAGAATCCGAGAGTACCATTTTTAAGGTGTAGGAATTTGAATCTTGTGGGTGAGAATGATGTGAGAAATGAAGCTTGAACACTCTGGAACGGATGTGAGGAAGTTGGGACAAAGGGCTTATATAAGGAAATGCGGCCCACATAACCACCTCATTTGTACTTGTTGTTGTGGAGGTCTGAGAGCTATCTGTGTGGACATTTTTGAGCTGTGGGAGAGAAGGAAAGGTCATATTTGAGTTGCGAGAGACCTAGGTAAGACGTCAAAACTTCTTGCATATTGTAGGAATGTTTTTGGGAGGGTAGGGGGGTCATACGACCATTTGTTTGAGTGTGGGAGTGGGTTTGTGTGGGAAATCCTGTGATCCACATGCACATATGTGTGGGTTTAATTAATAAATATGTGCATAGTGCATGGTTGTATCAACGACACCCACACATATGTGCCTAGTGCTCAGAGTTTTAGTCGTGCAGGGGGGTTGGGCATGTGCACGGTTGTTGAAGTAACATCCAAGAAAATGTTCACGACTATAAAAATAATAGTTGCACACATGCATGACTATCGAAAAAATAGTCTCGCCCAATGCGATGGAAGAACTGCATGATTGTTTGTTGAACAGTCACATATGAGTGCGTGACTGTAACCATGTTATGAGGGAAAAAGTCTCTATGGCCAAGGGTAAACCACAACAGATAGGTATGACTGCATAAATCAACTCAATTCCAACATATGCTATATAGACTAATGTGCAATATAAGAAAGAGGCCTACCTCGATCCAACATTTGATGATGTTCCATCGTTGAGCACTTTGACCCAAAGCTTTATACCTGCAATAAGTTCTCAACAAACAAGAAGAGAAAGTACATAGTGGTGATGATATAAAAGGGGTTAGCACATCAGATAGCATAATCCATTAATACACATTACAAACATGCCCATGGATAATAATCATATATTTGCAAGATACCAATAGGATGGGAAAGGAGCATTTCTATTAATACTTGATCAGCATAAGTGACAACATTACAGACTTCCATGTCGGCATGGTTCGAAACCAAGAAACCAAGTTCCTTCCAACTGGGTCTCCACCACTTCAATCCTCCACCAAAGGCAAGCTCATAGTAAAGAGGCAATGAGGTCCTCTTAGCAATAGGGAAAGAGCTTGGGGGTTGAACACTGTGTTTAAACTTGAGGGACAAAGGGATGCAGACTCAATATGAAGTAATTTCTCCAAAGTAACTTTGTTGTCAAAGTTGAATTCTTTCTCCTCTTTCCCATAGCTTGAAATTGTGGTATTATAGCCTTCAGAATGCAGCTGAAAGGTCGAGTCAAAATGTTTCCAGTATATGGAAGGCCAAGGATTAGAGATCTTCTGTCATGACATGGAAACCTGACCTTAGTTTGTATTTTCTAGCACAAATCCTGATACATGCGATCTGTAGTGGAGAAGCAAGTGTATACACATATTTTATAACAGATATGGAGCATATATGTGGAAAAATGTATATTTTTAGCTATGGATTCATCAAAAAAGGGATGACAATTCTGCATAGGGAAATGGAAAAAGGCCCTCTGTGCAAGATAGAAATGGTGAGACAAATATTTCTATAACAAGCCAAAGAAGTCGTGCAGGAGTGCGCGAATGTAGGTGAAATAGTCGTGTATATGTGTGTGACTATTTTTAGAACAATCACAAAAATGTGTGACCGTTATGGGAATAGTGGCACAGGGGAAACAATGTGTTTATATGGCTTTGATGGGAGTTTTGTCATGATGACGAGCTAAAGTAGCTTATGTTGTCGTGGATGTAGTTTTCCACTCAGGTAGTGAGGATGTCGATGTAGTGGAGGGAGAGAGATTGCGGGTCTCTTAGGAGAGGTGGGAGTTGAGAAGAGAATCTGACGACATTTGGCTTGGGTCGAGTTACTATGATTTTTTTTATTGTGCACTGATACGTACCGAGGAGCCTCTGCTTGACTTCATAGTATTGATGTAGCAGACAGATCGACAATGATTTTTGGTATGTGGGTGAGATTTGCGAATTATCAAAGATATTGACATTTATTTCATTACTGGGATCTCTTTCTAGGGGGCATCTTTAGAAGAGCAGCCATGACTACCAACTAGGGTGACAGTGGGGTGAATGGTTGGATGGTACTGCTCAAGGGGGATAATTTATGAGTGGTGGCTCTATTGGAATCAACTCTATTGAATCGCTCAAGGTACATATGTTTTGTGCGATGGTGGTCTGGATCTACGGGTCATTGGAGACACAACGCATTTTCGGTGCGCGAATGATTATTGTAGAGCAGTCCATGAAGGGTCAGATGTTTGCATGGGCCCGATTTATATGTGCTTGCATGGTGGCACAACTGGAATGGTGTGTAGCGACCAAAGGTGGTGATTTTTCCTTTGGCTCAGTTCTATGTTTCTTCATGTTTGAGAGGGTGGTATTTTTATGCCCCCAGTCTATTTTGGATCCGAAAACGACACAAGATTCGAGATTGATGAGGTGGGATGGGATGATGCCATAAAAAGGGGGAGGGGCAATGGGGCACTACTTCACCCCTATTCTCGTGTGGGTATGGTGGCAGACCCCTCAGGTTTTTTATGAGTTCCCATATCATGGGATGGGTTTCCAATGACATCCAGGCAAGTGCTTTCCACCTCCAGAATACTGGGACGACCGAGGTGTGTGTATGATACTTATGTACTTATGCTTTTTCATTGAGTTTATATATGTGTATATTACTGGTACTGATACAAATTTTTTAGTTTGGTCATGAAGATGTGGGACCAGGTGGTCATGAAGTGGATGTTGCTCGTGGATTGGCTGACGAGCAGGTAGAGGAGGGGAGGCCCAAGAGGTTTGATGATCCGGGGGTAGGCCCGACACATGCAGTGAGAGTAGGACCAACATGGGGCTGGGGTAGAGATCAACCTCAAACATAGGACCGAGATATGGAGGAGTTGAGGAGGTGCCTTAAGGGTTTCCTGGATGAAGTTCCTGAGGACTTATGGCTTCAGATCTGGGACAAGGGTATCATGGATCTATCGATTGGTGGGGACCCACATTGGCGTTCAATGATTCGACAGGCATCCATTTCTAGTGTGGCTATGACAGGGCATATTACTGGTGCAAACATTCTACCTTGGGGAGCTCCAATAGCTGGTGATTATGTACCGCGGCTAGGGTCACCCTAGATGGTAAGAAGACCTCATATAGGCTGGGATTAATTTTGTATTATGTAGGAGTCATTGGAACTCCCCTATTTTTGTATAGATATGATGAGAAGGCCTATATATGGAGCTAACACATGTATGTACTTATTTTTTGTATCAAATACAAGAGTGATCTATATATATGAGTAGACCATTTGAGACATGTGTGTATGTAATTGATCTCTATTTATTTATTTATTTTTTGATGTATGAATACAATATGTTTGTTAATGTGATAAATGCCAATCTAGTAATTGATTAGCTATGTTATCTGCCATCTTGTTGTGGCTTCAAGAAATATGAACAAATGTGATTGACCAAAAATTCCATAGTAGAATTTTGACTTGCACATTCTTGTGATATAGGCATGGATCATAGACATGATACATGTTGTTGAGATATTGAACAATGAGCTGAGAATCTAAGAGAACACTAAGGTGATGAATATGAAAGTGGCTAGCCTCAGAGAGGAGACCAATGGAGGAAAAATATTTGGCTTGGTTTTTGGTGGTGGGGCTGAGGCATATATCGCTAGAGTGGAGCAACACATGGTTGGGGGTGTACATGGCCCAGTCCACTGAGGAAAGATTCTTGGTCCAACGAATAGGTTCGTCCACATACCCGATGTGATAAGTGAAAGGAGAATTCATCTGTTGACACAAGGACACTAGATTAGGCTCATAAAATGAGAGAGCTATATCAAAAAAGACTAAAAAAACTAGGAAAGAAGGAAAACCTAAGGTAAAGTGGTCACACTCAAGGGTATAATTTCTTCAAGTATAACCCGTTGACCGAGTCCTTGAGGGAAATGCCTTTAGGATGTGCTAAGATGTAGGTTCCTTTAGTAAGGAAATGATGGATGAAATAGGTTTCTCTCCATAGGGATTCAAACTTGTCATGGCCGAGGGTATCATGAGTGATATTGTAAGATAACACAAGGTCTCCTTTAGTAAATGACTGAAGGTTAACTTGGAAGTCAAAGGTGGCTTTGGTCCACTTTCTAGATGCTTCGTTGTTCTGTAAGGATGCTCGTCGATCTTCATCAAGTGATTCAAGGGAGAACAATTTTTTCTCAAGAGGAAGTGTATGGGGAAAGAGATCGATCATAGTGTGCAGTGCTAGGATTTCACATTCAATGGGGACTACAGATTCGATGTTGTGGACTAAGTGGAAGGGAGTGAAATCAATGGTTGTTTTGATAACCATCCAATATTCCCATAAATCTAGAAAAATATTATGATTCCAATTGGTATTGTGTTTTTCAACTGTGTGTTGAAGCATATTTTTGAGCACCTTGTTGACAGCCTCAACTTGCCCAATGGATTGTGGGTAGTAGGGTGAGGAAAAATCATGGGTGAATCCTAGTTTTACCGATAGCTCCTCAAAGACTTCATTCTCAAAGTGCTTGTCATGGTCAGAGACTAGTTGTAGGGGGAGCCTGAAGTGAGAGATGACATGGTTGAAGAAAAAATGCATTGTTGTGTTGGTCATATTGTTGAACATGGGAATAGATTCAACCCATTTGGTGAATTAGCAAAAAAAGACTACAATGTACTTGTGTCCATTGTTGGACGAAGGATTGCATGTCATGAAATCAATTCCCCATTTACAGAAGGGGTCAGCTATGATTAAGGGGTGCAAGAAGGTAGGTGGTGCCTGAGCCTTATGTGCATATAGCTCACATTTGTTACATCACTTAACTGCATGGATGCAATAATGGAAAAACGTGGGCCAAAAGTAGCCTACCCAAATGATCTTTTGAGCTATGGAAATGTCGGATAAGTGATCGTCGCGTGCCCCACTGTGGCAATCATTCAACATTGTCTCGTCCTCTTCTAGGGTGAGGCAGTGTCAAAGAAGCATGTCAATGCCTCTAGGCAGAGAACGTCTCCTATGAGAAGGTATCATGAGGATTGGTGTCTAATACGATGACTATCATCTCAAGATAAGTGTGGGCCCAATTTTTGGGTTCAAAGATAGACTAGAATATTTCCATACCATGGGTCTATTGATGATAAGAAGAATAAATGATCATCAAGGAAATCCTCATTGACTGGGGGGTTTGCAGAGCCATATGGAAAGTCTACGAGGACTTCGGTGAGGATGAGGGATTTATTTCTCTTTGGGGTGGTGAAATCTAGGTTGTATTCTTAGAGAATGATGATCCAACGAACAAATTTTCCATTTATTTGGCGACGAATCAAGAGGTAATGCATGGGGTTGGAATTTGTGACTACTTTGGTGGTATGAAGAAAGATATAATGACACATATTTTGAACTGCGAGAATGACTATGAGGGAAAGCTTCTCCTCATGATTGTACTTGAGAGGTGGCCCAGATAAGTTATTACTAATGTAGTATATAACATGTTCACATTGGTCGTCATAAACCTAAATGAGTACTCCAATGAACAAAACATCATAGGATGATAGGTAGAGTATGTATTCCCTATTATAGTCCAGGGGACTAATCAAGGGGGATTTGCTAAGTTCCTCCTTGATTGAATTGAAGGTGGCCTAGGCATGATGGTCCCAATGAAATGGGCTATCACAACGGGGTAATCATACGAATTGGTGGGAACGAATGGCATATTTAGGGACAAAACATCGTAAGAAGTTTGATTTGCCTTGGAGGCTTTGAATCTGGCATAAGTTCCTGGGAGGGGGGATCTCGTTCATTACCTAAACTTTAAGGGGCTCTATGTTGATTCCCTGTTAGGATACTATGAAGCCCAACATGTGACATGCAATGATGCAAAAGACATATTTAAGTGGGTTGAGCCATATGTTGTACATTCGATAGTGTTAAAAGTGTTGAAAAGTCAATAAGAAATATGTGTCTAATTTATTTTTCCCTTAAATAAATTCGACAATAAATATTAATGTATTATCTCATTTATAACTGAGTGATTTGGATTTTTCATAGAACTATAAGAGTAGTTAAGTGAGTTAAGATCAGTTGTACTAGTTGTAACTAAACTTGCACTAGTGAGAGTTCAGTGAATTAAATATTCATTAATTCACAATCAGTGAACTCACATGCAACTGAAGATTCGCCATGATTAGCTACATGCATGTCAAATCCATTGGAGATCCAGTTGAGATAACAGGTGAAAGGGACAGTTTGGATATCATTTGTGATTTGATCACACATACAGTGGATATGCTTATGAGCATGTGCAAACTAATCAATTTGCATCATCATTGTGAGAATTCGAATTGCAGAGATTGCATAGAGGAGGCAGGCTCTCTGGACACAGAGAATTGGCACATGTATTTGCTGATTAGTGTATGACAGTGTGAAATGATTGTATTGTACTGAGAGCTCTTGGATTAGAGTTTTGTATGAGATTGTTTCATGATTCATGATATACATAATATATGATAGTGGGGTTTTTAGCTTTATGCTTTCCTGGTAAAACTTTTGTGTTATGTGTTATTGATATTTCACTTTGTGGTCGTGGTTTAATTTTTCTGCAAGGATAATAGTAGAAGCGATTCTGTATTCAACATTGGCGTATAATTGTTAGATCAGGAGAATCGCAGGAATGCTTAATTTGTATTGCAATTTCTACATGGTATTAGAGCAACAGAAGCCACGAAGCTACGGAAGTGAGGTGTGAACATAATAGGAGTCTTGTAGGTCCTGTCTCTAGCAGGGTGCGAACCTTAGTACTGAAAACTATGCACATTTCTAGGAGAAGAAATTCTCACACCCTACTCAAAGGAGAGGTGTGAAATTCATTGATATTCTCATAGGCTACTTAAGGGAGAAGTGAGAAATTCCCTCACCCCACAGTTAAGTACAGTGTGAACTTCCCTAGAAGGTTCGCAGGCTATACACTAGCAGGGTGCGAACTTCCTCAGAGAGTTCACAGGCTAGACACCAGTAGGGGGCGAACTTCCCTCAGGCTGCTCTCGAGTGGGGTGTGAACCTCACAGGGAAAGAGGGATTGCAGAAGTTGAGTTTTGTTGGTTGGATAACATTTAAATTTGCAATATTTTCTTGGTGCGACAGTTGATTCAAGATCGAAATGTCTTTCAATGGCTTGAGTTTGGAGTATGCACTCGAGGGAAACTCGAACTACATTGCTTGGAAGGATGGAATGGAATCAGTACTTGAAGAAAATGGCTTGAAGGATTACATTGATAAGGATGTTCCTAAGCTGGATGCGACAGACACTGCAAATCTTGATGCATGGAAAAATAAAGTGGCAAAGGAGAGGAGGATTCTGTTGGAGGGAGTACGAGACCACATTGTCTAGAGTCTCCATGGGAAAACCACACCACATGCAATGTGGAAGGTTTTGATGGATCCGTTCCAAAACAGTAGCGACCATAGGAAATTGGTGCTCAAAGATAAACTCAGGAAGATCAAGATGGAGAAGGGTGACACCATTCCAAAATATCTCATGAAGTTTGTCCAATGTCGGGTTGATCTTGGAAGTGTGGGAACAACAGTCGTTGCTGATGATTTGGTAAGCTTGGTGCTCCTAGGACTTCCCAAGAGTTGGCACAATTATCAAGACTCTATCAATGGAAGGGAAAAATTTTCGGATTGAGAATGACTATGGTCGGATCTAGTGCAGGAGGAGTTCAGGTGGAACACCAGAGATGGATCTTCATCAAAGCGGGATGATGAAGAGGATTGTGCTTTGACTGCCAAGGCAAGGAAAGGGAAAGGGAAGAAATTCCATCCAAAATCCGAGTCTAAAGTCAAGAAGATGGATTTGTCCAAAGTGAAGTGTTTTCACTGTCACGAACATGGGCATATTGCTACTAATTGTCCACAGAAGAAGAGAACAAGACGATTGTTGGAGCTGTAGCTGGTGAGGCTCTTGTCTCACAATTTGAGCTTGACTTTGATTTGATCGCATGCATGGCTTCAAGTGCATCAGAATTGGAGTGGTATTTGGATAGTGGTGCTTCCTTCCACATGATGAGAGATAAAGAGTCTTTCATTGACATGGAGGAGAAAGATATAAGAATGCATATAGATATGGATGATGATGGATGATACAGTGCGATTGGTACTGATACCATTACCTTTTAGAGGGAGTCAGGTAAACCATTTCAATTGAAAAATGTTATGCATGTTCCAGGTCTGAAGAAAAACCTGGTCTTAGTCGCAATGTTAGAGGACAGAGGTTATGAGCAGTGGAAAATCCTACCTGCGACATAAACCAATGGGTCAAGTCAAGAAGATAGGGATTCGAGTTAAGAATCTCTACATGATGGAGGTAGATGGCAGCAGTGCCATGATAGGCAAGGAAGAAAAAGTGGTGAGCCAGGATGAGGGTGAATTATGGCATAGGCGATTGGGACATCTTCATCATGGAGCCTTGAATATCATACAACAAATATCTACTGGAATTCCAAGGGGAACACTTGCTCAGTTAGATCAATGCAAGGGGTGCACCCTGGGGAAGTATGTAAAGTCCACCTTTCATGAAAAGGAGAACCATGCTTCGGTGATCCTAGAGAGAATTCACACAAAAGTGTGTGGACCATTCTCGGTTTATTCAACAACAAAACATCGGTATTATGTTATATTTGTTGATGAATTTTCTCATAAATGTTGGATATTCTTCATGCAGAAGAAGGATCAAACATTCTCAAAGTTCTGTGAGTTTAAAGCATTGGTGGAGAAAGAGTCGGGGAAGCAAGTGAAGTCTCTAAGGAGAGATAATGGTGGAGAATACATATCTAACGAATTCAAAGACTTTTGCAGTAGAGAAGGAATTCAAAGAGAACTCATAGTGCCTCATAACCCACAACAAAATGGGGTCGCAGAGAAAAAGAACAGAATGATCATGGGTGCAGCACGAGCATTGTTGCATGATCAGGGTATACCAATGCATTTGTGGGTAGAAGCATGCAATACTGTGGTTTATGTGTAGAACCATTGCCCTCATAGAGTACTTGGCATGAGTACACTCGAAGAAGATTTTATTGGTAAGAAACCTGATGTTTCTCATTTTAAAATTTTTGGCTCATCTGTTTATGTGCATGTGACCAAGGATTCTAGGAAGAAGCTGGAACCGACTGCTGAAGTTGGGATATTTGTGGGGTACACAGAAACACCCCATAATTATCGTGTGTATTTTCCGAACAATAATATGAATGTTATGCGACGGGATATAAAATTTGATGAGGGGAAAGCCATGCGGTTGTTGCTTGAGAGGGAGCTAGACTTGCATGCAGAAGAGGAATTGTTGGTTCCCAAGGATGAGTCTCAAGATGTGGATCAGCCACATGAGGAGGTTCATGGAGTGGAGGAAACCACTCAA
>JZKD02S0568580.1:799697-828691 GCA_000966675.3 Picea glauca | reverse complement strand
GCAGAAGAGGAATTGTTGGTTCCCAAGGATGAGTCTCAAGATGTGGATCAGCCACATGAGGAGGTTCATGGAGTGGAGGAAACCACTCAAGTAGAGCCATCCATCAGAAATGGAAAAAAGTGCACCACAAAAGCTAATAGATTGAGACTAGATGTTGCACAGAATGTAGGATCCCCTACTTCATATCACAGATAGAGACAATCTCCTGATTGATTTGCTGGATACATGGCTCTCATGAGAAAATGTATTGTGACTGAACCATCTTCCTTTCAGGAAGAAGTGCAGGACCCCACTTGGGTTGATGCTATGGTAGAGGAGTATGACTCCATTGTCAAAAATAGTGCATGGGAAATTGTCCCAAGACCGGTTGACAAATCAATGGTAGGTTCGAGATGGATCTACAAGGTAAAGCAAGTTGCTGATGGGAGTGTGGAGAAATACAAGGCTAGGTTTGTGGCCTGGGGCTTCTCAAAGATCGAGGGGATAGATTATGGTGAGACCTTTGCACCTGTCGCAAGGTACTCTTCCATAAGATCCATCCTTTCACTCTTAGCGTAGATGGGTTGGTGCATTCATCAAATGGATGTAAAAACTGCATTGCTCAATGGGATCATTGAGAATAAGTGTACATTGAACAACCAGAAGGTTTTGAGAACTTTGACAGAGAGTCGCATGTGTGCAGACTCAAGAGAGAACTGTATGGGATGAAGCAAGCACCACGTGCTTGGTACACTTGGATAGACAACTATTTCACCGGATTGGGCTTCACCAAAAGTGAAGTGGATGCAAGCCTATACCAAATTGTGGTGGAGGGTAAGCTTTTAATCATTGTTCTTTATGTTGATGATTTAATACTGACCAATGATGAGCAGTTGATACACTCATGCAAGGATGACCTTGCAAAGGAGTTTGATATGAAGGATTTGGACCTTCTTCATTATTTCCTTGGATTGGAAATATGGCAGCGAGATGGTGAACTTTTTTGTCTCAAGGAAAGTATGCAGGAGAGATACTAGGTAAGTTTCACATGGATGGATGTAAACCCATGGATACTCCTCTTCTAGGAAATTGTAAGAAAGAAGATGCTACTCTATATCGACAGTTAGTGGGTTCACTAATGTATTTAGTGAACACGAGACCAAACATTTGCTATGCAGTTAACTAGCTAAGTCAATTGATGGTTAAGCCTACCAAACTCTTTTGGAAGGCGGGTAAGCATGTCCTGAGATATATGAAGGGCACATCTGAGTATGGATTATGGTACAAACAGATGGATGAGGTGAAGTTGCATGGCTTCATGGATGCATATTGGTTGGGAAGCCCAATGGATAGAAAGAGCACATCAGGGAGGATCTTTAGTATCGGATCTACATATGTTTCTTGGTACAACAAGAAACAAAGATCCATGGCACGTAGTTCAGCAGAAGCAGAATACATGGCAGCAAGTCAAGCTGCATGTGAGGCTATCTGGATGAGAAAGATCTTGGTTGGTTTGTTTGGTTCTCATTTATATCTGACAGTGATTTATTGTGATAATCAGAGTTGCATTAAACTCTCAATTAATCCTATGTTTCATGACAGATATAAGCATATAGATATCTGGTATCATCATCTCAGAGATTGTGTGCAGTGGAAGATCATGTTTCTTCAATAAATTCCTACGGAAGATCAGGATGCAGACATTTTGATGAAGGCGCTCACCAGGAGAAAATTTGAATATCACAGAGACAGGATTGGGGTGAAGGATAATCCCTTTCTTGTTGAGAGGGAGTGTTGAAAAGTCAACAAGAAACATGTGTCTAATTTATTTTTCCCTTAAATAAATTGGACAATAAATATTAATCTATTATCTCATTTATAACTGAGTGATTTGGATTTGTAACAGAACTATAAGTGTAGTTAAGTGAGTTAAGATTAGTTGTACTAGTTGTAACTAAACTTGCACTAGTGAGAGTTCAGTGAATTAAATATTCATTAATTCACAATCCGTGAACTCACATGCAACTGAAGATTCGCCACGGTTAACTACATGCATGTCAAATCCATTGGAGATCCAGTTGAGATAACAGGTGAAAGGGACAGTTTGGCTGTCAGTTGTGATTTGATCACACATGCAATGGATATGCTTATGAGCATGTGAAAACTAATCAATTTGCATCATCATTGTGATAATTTGAATTGTAGAGATTGCATAGAGGAGGCAGGTTGTCTGGACACAGAGAATTGGCACATGTATTTGCTGATTAGTGTATGACAATGTGAAACGATTGTATTGTACTGAGAGATCTTGGATTAGAGTTTTGTATGAGATTGTTTCATGATTCATGATATACATAATATATGATAGTGGGTTTTTAGCTTTACGCTTTCTCGGTAAAACTTTTGTGTTATGTGTTATTGATATTTCACTTTGTGGTCATGGTTTAATTTTTCCGTAAGAATAATAGTAGAAGTGATTCTGTATTTAACAATGGCGTATAATTGTTAGATCATGAGAATCACATGAATACTTAATTTGTATTGAAATTTCTACAAAAAGATGATCTGTAGATCCTCTATGTGTTGGTAACGTTTCTTGGATCGAGCGGTGAGTTCATCCAAGTAGTTCAGAATGATGTGAGAAAGATTGTGGAAGGAATATGCCATTGCATGTTGAAAAGTGGCCTCGAAGTTTTTGATTCCAAAGGGCATGACCCGATAGGCAAAGGTGCCCCACGGGGTTGTGAACGTGGTTTTGAATTGATCTGCATGGTGGATTTGGATTTGGTTGTAGCCAGAGAATCTGTCCATGAGGGAGAGGACTTCATGACTGGTGCAGGCATCGATGACTTGATCGATGAAGGGGGTAGGGAAATTTTCTTTGGGACAAGTTTGGTTGAGGTCATAGAAGTTTGTGCGAACTCGAATGGTGCCCTGTTTTTTATTGATAGGGACCATATTGGAAACCCAGGATGTGTATGAAATGGGGTATATGAATCCAGTTGTACGTAGTTTTTAGATCTCATCTTTGATCTCCATGTATTTGGAGGGGTGGATGGGCGGTTGCATTTGGTGAATGGGGGAAATGTCAGGCCAAGTGTCAATGTGATGTTCAACATTGGCTGGGTATAACCCTAGAATTTCAGTGTATTACCAGGAAAAAACGTCCTAGTATTCTTGGAAGAGGGATTTGTATGCTACAATTTCCTTTAGGGAGCATGCTTCCCCCAGGGTGTTTTCTTCCGTGATATTGGGTTTGACTGAAATATCAATCTTGATGGTAGGTGAGATATTGGCCATGTTACCTTCTTCAAACACGTTAGGGGATAGTATTGGATTCTTGAACCAGTCTACATGGACATGAGGTATTAAATATTTCACTTCGATGGTATAGAGAGGGGTGTCAGTTGGTGGTTGAAATGCATTGTGTTCCAGAAAAAGGGATCGATGATGAAAAACATCCCAGGGGTAATCGGGTGCGCATATGAATTCTAATATGTCTTCATTGGACTGAAAGGTGATTGAGGATAGGGATTCTGTAATGGGGGACTGTGGGGTGTCGAGATTCATGGGGGGAGTTGGTGAAGATTGGATATCGTCATTCATCCCTGAGGTATATGGACCTACGGGATATGAATAGGAACTTTCTGTAAACTCCATGAACCAAATATTCATATATGAACTGGATGTACCATGGTATGGAGGAGGGGGAATCTCATAAAATGGTGTTACATGAGATTTGGGGGGGGGTTTGGGGGGAAGTCCTTACATCTGGTAAAATGGAAAGAGGGGTCAACGAACAAGGTTTGAGCCATGTGGGAGCTATGCCATGACTTCTTGGATGGTGACCATTCGATGTTGGGTTTGTCGAGGTTGGTACACTTGGTGGAATGGGTGGGATGGAATCCCTCCAACATCTACATCCCTCAATGATGAGTGGACAATGATATGTGTAATGGTCCATCTGGTAACATAGTGTGCAAGGGCATCACATATGCTTGTTTACTAGCATAGATACATAGATAATTTCAATACCTATTTGTACCAAGGAGATGGGTTGGGATGATTTGGGTAATGTGTTATGGCGCACTGTTGCGAGAGTGTCTTGAAAATGAGGTAGGGCTAGGAAATTATGTGTATAATGGTTGTATTGGGAAAAAATGGTGCAATGATGTTTGGTTCTCAAACTGGGAGTTTTGGAGGAATAAATCTCTGGGGAAGCTAGTGTGGCGATTGGTGTAGGTAGTAGTGGTGCACTTATGGGTTTTGGAATGATATTTTGTAACTCGGGTAAGGTGGGGAATATATTGGTAGGGTGTCAAATGATGTTGCATAATGGGCATGGGGGTGGTATGCAGGGTGGGTAAGGGAGATAAGTTTCATTATTTTTGTGTGCCTCGTGTTGGTTTGTGGTAGTTCCCCCTATTCTTGAGCCAACGTCTCTTGTAGTGGTGATATTGCCTCCAAATGTGTGACTAGTTAGGTGAGTGGATGGATGATCCACTTATCGTGGTAATGGGACCACAAGTTGTGGTGGAAGAGATAAACCTGGTACCATAGTTGGTGGTTCTAGATACCATATAGGGATGGTGATGACCATATTTTGTAAGGTGAGGGTAGTAGAAAATTGATATGTTGTTACTCTTGGGGGAGGATAAAATAAGGGTATTTGGGTAATGGCTTGTTGGACCATCTAACACATGGGGATTTTATCCATGGGTGGTGGAATCTCTAATGTTTCATCCTGAGGATTTTGTATGGGGAGTTCATTAGGAAATATCGAGGTGGACTGGGAAGGAGTGGAGGTGGATTCTGATGAGTGTTCGATGGACAGGGAGTCTAGTATCTCGACTCCATCGGTCGTGACCACACACAGATGCTCGACAGTGGTGGGGTTGAGGTTTTCTAAGACTTGTTATGTACTGAGAAAAGATGAATCCTAGAATAGCCCTGGTCCGACATCTATCATTGGGAATAGGTCGACACTCGAGCGAATCAGTTGCAGGATGTTATCAGTGTGTCTTGATTGGTTGGGTTCATGGTGGGTCAATTGATCAATGGTGACAATTTTCCCATTGTGAGGTAAGGCATGGTACGAAATACCAAGGAAGATAAATCCTACATGGTGTACATGTAGCTTCGTCTCAAGAGGATATTATAATCCAATTGGGTGTTGATGACTTCTATGTCGATGAGAATTTTTTTCCCCCCCAAATCAACCAAAATATTTTGATACAGTCCTTCTAGTTGGGATGGGTGACCATCATAAGATCAAAGCATGATGGTGGAGGGGATCAACTCATGTGAACCAAGTTGCTGCCATAGTGATTTGGACATGATGCAAGTGGATGCTCCTTCATCTATGATGTAGTGATGGAACATGATATTTCATATTTTGATAGGAATATGGAATGCGACTAACAATGGTAGTCATGAGTCTTCTCTATCTAAGTCAAATGTGATTAGATGGGTGTCTGCAGGATCTACTGCCCCCAATTGTGAAAGTAATGCCTTTTGTTGGGAAGGGTATGTTTGAAGGACTTCCATAACTGACATGGAAGCAGGTGATCGAGAAAGATTGTTAATAAGACTGTAGCTATGGGTGACCCTAGCATGAGGGTTATGCACATTCCTATGCAAGTGTGCACGAGGCATGCATGTGATGGCTTCATTGTTTGGACGAGGGATCATCAATGGTTGTCCAGTTGGTGTTTGGGGAGAATCTGAAGTGGTAGGTAATGGATCACGAGATGTACCGTATTGGTGAATGCGAGTTTGTAAGAGGATTTCCTCTTAAGCAGTGAAGAGGATATTGTGGTTGGTGGTGTTTCCTAGGTGGGGCTATTCAAGTGGAGGAAAATTCCTCTATGGGTGTGGGTGTTGAACACCCTTCTGGTTGAGTATTAATGATTCCTTGATTGGGATAGTGTTTTACAATACCAACGGTGGTGGTGGTGGTATAGAAGTGGGATTTCATTGATTTGGAACTTGGGGGTTGGGATCCTGTTGGGGATTCATGGATTCCTTCATCCATTCATAGTCGATGATTTGAGGGAAATGGTGAGTGTAAAATACATATTTTCCACATAATGCGCAATGGTAATTGGTTCAAAGGTTGTTATTTCTCCCTTGTCAAGGTTGGCCATTATTATTCCCCCCTTTGTGGTTTTGGTTGGGTTGGCACTGGTTGCCCTGAGATTAGGGGTTTTGTTGAGGGGGGTTCCCTCCTTGTCCTCGATTCCTGTTATTTCCTTTCTTCCGGTTATTGTTTGGTTGGTGATATGGATTGGTCGTATTCAACTATTCAAAAGATTGAGCATGTTAAAGAGGGGAAGGTTGGATGAAATTGACCCCCTTTTGGTGTTGTCCATGTGGGGGTGTAACAGGTTGTGGTGGACCTGGGAAGGGATAGTATGGGTTACCTTGTGGGGGTCCATATGAGTTGTAGGAATTGGAGGTGGCTCCATTATTACTAGGTGGATATGGCGTTGTTGGTGGAGGAACCTTTTGCAGGATAGGGATTAGTTAGGGAAGGGATGTGGGTAAATGGATACCCATCGGGGGAAGAGGAGGTGCCATGAATGGTGGCGAGGAGGGTGGGGAAGGGTAATATGAAGCTCCCACATATGGTTGAAATTATGGTTTGGTCCCATATGCAGGTATTGACTGTGCATGTGGTTGAGTATGAGCCATGGAGCCAATCAACCCATCAACACATGTGATGTTTCAGGTTTGTCTTGACCAAAGGGAAAAAGACGAGGAGCATCTCAAAGGATAGTGTATAAGTACCCTGATTGCGAGTATATGAGGTCAGACTATGGTTCCTTAGTGATGGCTTCATCTTTAGTTTGGGGGAGGGATGTGGCCACATCCTTAGCAAGGGTAGGAATGTGCGATCAAAGAAACCAATCTAGGCTTTGTTGTGGGGTGGTGTCTACTTTACAAAGGTTGTGATGTCTACACCATTCGTGAATATGGTCTGAAATGTGAGTAGTGGTATTTTGTTTGAATTTTGATAGGATTTCAGACCCAATATAATGACAGATGGGAGTTGAAAAAATGGTAGGAATGCTCTGGCTAATGATTCTACTGTTGAGAGGACTCCAAACTTCTCTTCCATGTACCATTTGGTTTTTGTACCAATGAGGGTTCTCTGAAATAACCATATATGAATGGAATCATCCATTATGATATTGGAACAAAACCACAAGTGGAAGGACATTGTTGGGTATGTGTTATATTCTTTGCATGAGTAGTAGTGTCTAAGCGCTTGCGCTGGGTGCGCAGGGGGGTGCAGGGGGCCAGAGCCCCCGAATGTTTTTTTTCGGGCCGACATATTTTTGCCAGGCTGAGCCGACATATTTTTACTGGGCCGACATATTTTTGGGATGACATATTTCCAGAACGACATATTTCTGGGACCACATGATATTAGGTGGTTTTTCGACACATGGTTTTTTGTCGATGGTTTTCTATTTCCGGTTAAGGAATTAGGGTTTTGGACTAATCCAGGTCATTGGGTTAGGGTTTTGGATGCCGCTGGCTCCTATATGTATATTGTATGGTAAACAATGTAACACAAGGTGTATGAATATAATATATGCTAGTTTTCCTGGTTTGGGTTTCCAGGTGAAAAATCTCTGTGTAATGTTTGTATTTGCCATTGTATCTTTTCTGTTCTTTTCTGAATATCAGTTTGCAATAGATATTGTACAAGGTTAGAATTTACAGACATGACATGGTTGGCGAGGTCCTCTCCATATTTCCCTTCAAACTTCAGTATGTTTGAAGGTGGTTTTGTGGGCATATTTGGCCAAGTGGGGTTGTGTAGTATGGGATCATTTATCATTTTAGTTAGATCTGGGATATTGAGTGAGCCAAAAAATTTCATGATAGGAGTGGGTCCTACTATGGTATGGGAGGAAGTGGTTCCTTGGGAGCTTTTACTTTGTGAAAAGGTTTGGGCTCTTCCTCCTTGTGTTGGAGGGTTTGTTTGGGAGTTGCTCGAGATATTGGCTCCAAGAAAAGTGGCTCCTAGTAATCCAGAGACTAGTACCATGGAACTAACTAGTGTATGTGATGGTACTGTTGATGTCTCAGCAAAATTAGGAACACAACCCAAAATTGGGGGTAAATTTCTTAAGCATCTAGAATGGTGGGGATATTGTGGTTCCCCTATGATTGTATCCTAGAAATGGGTGTGTGTAAATGGTGGTGAGGAATAATAGGACAAACTGCTTTCAAATTACTTTAAATAATGTATTCATAAAATCGCATGTACTTCAAGTGGTTAAAATCATACATCAAGACAATGTAAAAAGTGATTTGATATTTTTGTAAATCCTCATGGGGGAAATAACAAGTGCACGTGTCCTAACTGATGTAACTTCCTTCCTCTAAAATAATACTAGGCCTCCAAAAACTATCTCGAAAGTGGGGCCATAAACCACTTGAGGAGAAACTTGTGAAGGGACAAACAATCAGTTATAATGAGGGATGAAGGGGGCATATCCCCGAAGTACTGGCGATATTTCCTAACAACCATTGAAAATATGACTGAGGTGCAATTGCAGCCCACAACCGCCACCTTGGGTAGATAAATACTAAGTTTGTGATACTAAGCTACCTCCTTCAAACACAACATTTAGATTTCTGGCCTCAGAAATCAATCATAGGATGGATGCTTTCCAAGGGTTGGGTGACCCAAGGAGGTGCACACAAAACAACTAGACCTTGGCCTTTGATCCCTCACAATTGTCTCCCTACCTTATGGTATAGGAATGCTTGAGTTGGAGGATTTTGGTACCCTAATTCAAAACTTTCTAAGCTTCAAATGAGAAATGATTATGGGGAGTTATTTGGATCCCTATCCCCAAAATTGTAATTTAGACTACCAAATTATTTTATGTTCCTCTTGTGGAGGTTATAAAGTGGATTTATTATGGTTTTTTTTAGAATGTGAAAGAGGGTTGTGAATTTGGGGACATGGACCAACTTCGTTCTTTATGAAGGTGTGCACAAAGACCCTTTTCTAAACAAATGAATCCCACGAGAGTTTCAACTATCTAGCAAAAAGTTTTTGGAATAAGTGAGAGTGTGTACAATGAGTGGTGATGGTGAAACAGGTTTTTAATAAATTAAATTCAATATTTTAGCATGGTGGACATCGTGTGGTCCTTTACTTATCTTGTTTAGATAACTTACTATTTTTTTCCAAATTGACCCTTGTAGACAAAAGGAAATCCTAAGCTATCATGGTGGATATGATAATCCTTACTTAGATCCTTTATGTTCCTAAGGTGTTTTGTAATCTAGAAAACTTGAAACTAGTCCTAGATTCTGAGCACGTGGGTATGTGTGGGCCCTTACAACGTTTTTAAATTCCTTAGGTTACTTACTCTAAAAATTTGAAAACTATCCTAGAATTGCATGCATGTGGGCATACGATCCCTTACAACTCTTTTAATATTTAATTTTCAACAAGTAAGTTGAGAGGATTGGCCTCTTTTTGAAAGTGATTTTATTTACCAAGGTAGATAGAGACTTATCTAAGAAACCTCTCTTTTTTATTTCCAAGGTCACACTAAGGTGCAAGGAAAGAGAATACTCCAAGGTTTGTTTAGATGGTCTTCTAGTCCTATTTTAATGTAATGTCTTTGTAAAATGAAATCTTTTTCCTGAAATTCAAATGCAAAATATTTTAAGTCATCCACATGGAAATCAAGAAAGTCAAAGATATTGTGGTTCCTTTCAATATCCCTAATTATCTATGTGTGATGTGGGGTTTATGTATGAAATAATGAGATCTCAACTAGTTTATACTGGCTTTTACAAAGTGTTAAAATCAAATCTAGACTATTGAGTGGCAGTGGGAAACTCAAGCCTTACAATTTTGCAAAAATAAGACAAGTGAGCGATAGAATTAGAAACAATCATGCATAACATGAAGACCAAATGTTTGGAGATTTATGAAAGAGCGCAGATGTGTGTGAAATGCACGTCTGTTCATCCCAAGACTTCACGCATACAAATATGTTGGCATGTTTTGTGGAAAGAATAGAAGGTGGAGAAGAAGGAAGTGTAAGCTTAGGAGGAGGAGCGAACAGTATGCAAAGATCAAAGCTCAAAATAGATAGCACTTTGTTCTTTCCATAAGTGAAGCTGAGGTCCAAGAGAAGGACTCGTAGGAGGAGAAAAGGTCGAGACCTTTTAACAATTAGAAAATCTTCTAAGACAGAGAGATCATAAAGATCAAGAGGAAGAACGATAGTGGCCATTGGATCACCAATCCTGAATACCTGATGACCATTAGATCGGAGCCTAGTGACCAAAGGAAGCGCAAAGGAGAAGTACAAATCTGATCTGTTGGATTTAAGCACTAAGGATCAACAATCGTTCGATCCATAAATAAATGCATGAAGGTTAATCCTTTGGATGAGTGTAGGAGAGGGGACTTGTGAAAGTCCCAATGTCCTGAAGTAAGAAGGGACCATCCATCGTCAAGACTTGAAGGTGGCACATGATCCTCAACTTTGGAGAAAATCACTTCGAGGAATTTTCAGTTTGAGACTTGAAAAAATCGAAGTCTGGAGAGATGGAGACCTGGAGTAAAACACAATCGTCAGATCAGTTTGAAGTGGAAGGACAGGATAAGTCATCAAATCCGCATTGCAAAAATATTGAGCCATCAATCTAAGTTCATGATCGATGAACAATATTCAATTTGGATCTAAAAACGTGAGGAGGTTACACTCTGGAGAGATTGATATTTAAAATTCCCGAAATGCGAATTTCCATCAGCCATTGGATCATTCCAAGTGGAAGGATTGGATACACCAAAAGATATACATCGCAAAAAGATCGAGCCATCGATCTAAGATTCTGATCAACAAACATGATTCACTTCGGATATAAATATACAAGGAGGTTACGCTATGAAATGTTTGAGATTGGAAAAACCTGAAGCCTGGAAATTTGAAATGAATAAGGACCATTAGATTTGGAGGACATACAAGGACCATTGGATCAATTTTGTTGGTCAGTAGACCACATCAGAAGACCACATCAGCAGATCATGTTAGCAAGACTATATCAGCAAGGACACGTGGCACAATCAGACAATGACAAGTGTCAAGTTGATTTGGCACTTCAGGTACGTGCAAATCACAAATTTGAGTGACACGTGGCAACTAATAGGCTCATGACACATCATCAAGTGACGTCACCCCAGGATTTTTATGTTAGGATTTTAACCACCAGCAGATGCCCTAAGTCCTGAAGTCCTGAATTCTGAAGTCCTGAAGTGGATATGAGTCGTCCGATCTGAAGATCACTTCAGATGCATTCTCAATCATTGATCTAGTACAGTGGAAGGATAGTGTAAGTGGAAGTGTTAAATGAAAGCAAGAGGTTTGCACCTCCCATGACGTATTCAGTTGGTGACCACTCTGGAGGAGAATGAAGCAGCGATCAACCTAAATTACCGAAGTGCCGAAGTCACTTATAATTGTTGATCATGCAGGAGGGTACATGTCAACGAATCGTGAACTCAGGGTGAAACTAATCCAAGAAAACGTGAAGGAGAAACATTTGAGATTGTCAAAGGATGAAGTCCTAGATTAGATGATAGCCATTGGATTAAAGGGACATGGATTGTTGGATCATGGAATCTGGGTGAAATTCTCTGGGAGCAAGCAGAGTTTGAGAATTGAAACTCCCGAAGCCTGAAAGGAGAAATCAATTTCTTTTGTTGGTTTGGAGGGCCACATGTCACCTAATTGTTGAGATTAAGGATCACACATGGACAAAGGAAAGAAGTCACAGCCATCAATTGAAGAGGAAAAATGTCAGCAGAGCTTCCATCCAATTAGTAGAAATAGGGTTTGAGATCCGAAACACCCACAGCGCAGATAACAAAGTAAATCTCAGTCGTTGATGTAGGAAGGTGAGATCTATTCCATAGACTTGAGAGGATATATTTGAACCATCCATTTAGGAGCACCATCAAGATCGTGAGATTCACAGTCTTGCAACATGCTCGGGTCTTAATTTTTCATGAGCAGACCGCAATTGAAACCACGATTTTGGAGAAAGGATGCGTGGAAGCTCATAGTGAATTGTGGGGAGAAAAGTGGGTTGCTTTCAAACCACCTATGGATGCACCCAAAATCGTGTGATCACATGAAGCTCATATCCCAAGGTCATATCATGAAATGGACCCAACACTCACTAGACAGAAATCGGGAAGCGCCTTTTTGGATAAGCGCTTGGTCACCGTCGATGATCATGTGATGGAAGGGGCTTAGAAGCCAAAGAAGCCATAATTGACTAGATATAACTGCTAGAACAGAGTGATTGTATCGACCAGAGAAATTGAGGAGCTGCAGGTTGATCACCAGAGGAGCTGAAGAGCCTCAAGGTAACTGCCAGTGGAATGAAGAATGATCATAGAGATAATTGACAGATGGAAAAGTGTCGAAGTTTGTAACTGCAACAGAGAGGATACGATCAACTGTGATAAAGAAGATGAAGTGTCTCATTGCTAGAGAATTCAAAGAATCTCAAGATAAGCCACTTATGACAAATAGACTCAGTATAACTGCCAAAGAAGACAATGAGTTGCATGGATGATCTGGCAGAGGGTTTGGCATGATAAATATGCGCATAACATATAAGAGATGGTTGTTTTTGTTGAGTGTGATTCATGCGGGTAGAAGCATGTTGTGTGCATGAGATGAAACACACAAAAGAGGTGTAGCATATAGAATGGAAATAAGACATAGAGCATAAAGTGTAGAAGAAGCAAGGAACATAAATGCATATCCGAGAGAGGAAGAGAAATCCAAGGTGCGCATAAGGAGATAGAGTAGAAGATCAAAAATCTCAAGAAGATGCTAGAAGGAAGACACTGATGCAAGCAGATCAGAGTAGTGATGAGACTGGTAAGACATTAATAAACATTGTATCACTGTGATAAAAGTATGAGAAGAAAAGATTTATATTTCAAGGTGGTAGGGAGGTACTAGGGAGAACTGTTGTCCTCAGAGTTTCAAGTGGGTGCTTGAACACAGGGAGTTTTAGCTTCCATCTAGTTGCACCCAGAACAACCAGGGTGGCAGGGTGGTGCAAGGGAGAACTATTTTTCTATGTTATATAGGTTGGTGCCTATGTAACTGTAAGTTGGTTCTTCCATCTAGTTGGTGCTGGAACTCTCAGGGAGTTGGTGCTTCCTTCTAGTGGGTACTAGAGAAACCATGGAGTTGGTGCTTCCTTCTAGTGGGTGCTAAAGAAACCAAAGATTTGGTGCTCATAGTAAGTTGTTGCTTGTAAAACATAGGTGGTAGCCTCAAAGGGAGTTAGTTCTCCTAAGAATTATAATGTACATAAAATAAAGATTACTTATCATATCAAGAAGAAGAGGTTTTTCCCATTATGGGTTTCCTCAGGAAATATCTGTCTCTGTATATTTCATGTGTGTGATTGATGTTGAATATTCTATTTCTTACTTCCCTGCATTATTGTGATCGTCATTGAGTGTTTTGTAAATATTTTAAAATGGGAATAATTGTTTGAGCACAGTAACAACTGATTCACACCCCCCCCCCTCTCAGTTTTCCAATAATGGGCATCAGAGCAAGTTCCCTTTATTTAAGGGTAGATCCTAGAGATTAAACATGACTAGCCATGGAGGAACTTCATCCAGTAAGCCCCCCCTGTTCAATGGAACAAACTTTGGCTTCTGGAAAGTTAGGATGAGAACATACATAATGGCTTTAGGTGCAGATGTCTGGGATGTGGTAGAGACTAGTTATGTAAAGCCGATTGTACTAGCTTCTAAGGATGAAAAGCTAGAATTTAGCTTCAACTCTAAGGCTATGAATGCTATTCTGAGTGGGCTTGTAGAAGAAAAATTTGTAATAAATGTGCTAAAGAAATGTGGGACAAACTCATTAGCAGTTATGAAGGAAATGAAAAGGTAAAGGATGCCAAGATTCAAACCTACAGAGTACAGCTTGAACAACTATAGATGAAAGAATATGAAACTGTTGGGAAGTACTTTCTGAGAGTTGAAGAACTAGTAAATGCAATGAAATCACTTAGTGAAAAAATTGAGGAAGCCTCTTTAGTTCATAAAAAGTTTGAGATCTCTGCCAGATAGATTCAACCCAAAGGTCTCTACTATAGAAGAACTTAATGATATAAAAGCTTTGGCTTTTGATCAACTTCTAGTAACGTTGACTGCATATGAAATGAGGATAGGTAAATATAAATCCACCACTAGAGAATATTATTTTAAAGAAGATAAGAATGAGGAATCTGAGCCTAATGAAATTGAAGCAAAATTTGTGAGAAGACTAAAGAAAGTATCAATTAAGTATCAAGGCAAGTTTCCATTCAATTGTTTTAACTATGGAAAGATAGGTCACTTTGAATCTAAGTGTCCACACAAGAAGAAGGACTAGAACTCTGAAGGTGAAGAGAAGTATAAATCCAAGAGACTTGGTAAAAAGAAAATTTTATGTGTAAACAATGATGACTCTTCAGAAGACACATATAGTGACTCTTCCTGTGAAGATAAGGTTAACAACTTTGCGCTTATGGCCAAAGAGAATTATGATAATGAAAGCACAGGAAGTGATGTTAATAATCAAGAAGTAGTGGTTGACTTGGAAGGAGAGTTGATCAGTCCTTTAGAATAGATTGACAGACTCAGACTTAAGAAGAGAACAAAAATAGTTGTTGATGCATTTTGAAAAGAATGGTAAAGAACCAAGTGAATACTTTGCTTTACTAAAAGTGTAATTAGTAGAGGAAAATAAAATAAAAGACATTTTGAAACAACAATTATCATAAAAGAAGGCAAGATGTGAAGCTCTGGAAGAAGAAGTAGTGAAAATTAGGAAAGAGTTGGAGAAGTTTCAAGCCTTGTATCACCAGAATCTATCAAGAATCAAAGCCTCAGAAGGATTAGCCACCATTGTGAATCAACAAAGGAATCCAAAGTTGAAAAATGGCTTGGGTTATGAAGAGGGATCAATTAGTGGTCATCCAAGAAACAAAGAATCCATCAAGTTTGTCAAATCTACAACCAATGAAAACAACAAACCTGCGTAAACAAAGGAAGATAATCAACTGCCAAGGAGGAGTAAGTAAAAAGGTGCCAGAAATGAATTTTTAGGTCAAATAAATAATACACCCTTTGCTCAAGGAAATCATCAGCATGGAAGAAATCGACATGCTCAAAGAAGACAACCATTTTCCAGGTACAAAGATTTTTTCTATGGATATTGTTTCTATTGTTCTAACTTTGGCCACAAAGCTGTAAAGTGTTCCTTAAGATTTAGACATGAGAAATAAAGACACCCAAGGAATAAATACCTACCACAACAAAGAATGAGACAACAAAGTAACAAACAACCATAGATTGAAAATTGTCAAATTAAGTTTAGAGACATGCAACATAGGAGGTCAAGAAATAATAAACAATCAATGAGTAGACAACGTTGCAACAATCACTTTGAACTATTGAACAATGAGCTTGAATGCTATAACTATCATAACTTTGGCCACAAAGCTGCAAAATTCCATCTGAATAATTACAAAGTAGATCCAAGGATAAATCTCTTTGTGAGAAATGCCAGCACATGGAAAAAGAAAGATAGTGAAAAATGTGGTCTAGTACTTTCAACTCAAAAACAAAAGGACTCATGAAATATAGACGGTGGATGTTCCAAGAACATGACTGGAGACAAGGATAAGATTTTTTCTATAAGTAAAAGAAAAATAAGAAATGTGACCTTTGAAGAAGATTGTAAGGTAAAAAATGTAAACTCAAGACAAGTGGTGGATAAAGGCATAAGGACATATAATGATGTTTATATTGAATCCTCCCATGCAAGAAAAGAAGAAGTAGAAGAAGAATCGTGTCATAAGATGGAAGTAGAATTTGCGAATCTTAGAAATAAGGTTGAGAAGTCAAACAACCAAATCATGTTCTTGAACAGTTCCATGATCCTGGATGAGATCTTGGATAGCCAGAGATCACCAAATGAAAAATATGGTCATGGATACAACAAGGAAGAAATTAATACTCCTAAGAAACTCAATGCAAGTCCTTCATTTGTAAAGAGGGAAAGCAGGTATGACTCAGGTTCTTCATGTTCAAAGAATGAAAGAAAAACTACAATATTTAAAAGATCAGATCAAGGACACTCATAAGCTACTCAGACACCTCAAAGTAATTTTAGAAGAGAGACACCTTCATGTATGAATCAAAGGAGGTATGAGAGTTTTTGTAATGGTTATTATTTTTCCTTATGATGAATATGGTCATAAAATCCTTGGATTGCAGGCATCATAGAATAAGAATGAAGTTGTTGTAATAGAATATCAGAGAAGAATGACATGGGGAGTCATTCAGTTATGACAAGAAAAGGTTAATGAAGGAGTCCCAATAAGAGAGGTGAGCAATATCGAGTCTGCTACATAGGACACAACTGAAGCTGAAGATGAACAAGTCCAAGAATAAGAAGGAGAAGACTCTAAGTTAGATACAAATACTCTTCAGGACTCAAATAAGATAATCCATCTTGTCAGGGGGAGTATGTATTGGTTGACTATCTGATACCTCCGAAAGGTACTGAAACATCTCAGGGGGAGCATGTTTTCTTTTACATTGATGTCAAAGGGGGAGAAAATGAGTGGTCTGGATGCTACAGTTGGAGGTCCAAACAGACTAGCCTGGCCTTTGAGGGTTGCCATCAATGCCAAAGGGGGCAATTGTTAGCATGTTTTGCAAGAAGGAGTGTGCTTTTCATTGATGGAAAGAACAGAAGGCAGAGTAGAAGGAAGCATAATATTAGGAGGAGGAGAGAATAATATGAAAAGATCAAATCTCAGAAGAGATAACGCTTTGCACTTTCCAAAAGTGCAGCCGAGGTCCAAGAGAAGGACTCGCAGGAGGAGCAAAGGTCAAGACCTTTGAACACTTAGAAAATATTATAAGACAGAGAGATCAGAAATCTTAGGAGGAAGAACAACAATGGTCGTTGGATCACCAATCTTGAATACTCGATGACTGTTAGATTAGTGCCCAGTGACCATAGGAAGTGCAGAGGAGAAGTACAGATCTGATTTATTGGATTTGAGCACCAAGGATCAACAGTCATTGGATCCAAAAATAAATGCATGAAGGTTAATCCTTTGGATGAGTATAGGAGAGAAGAATTTTTAAAGTCCTGAAGTCTTGAAGTAAGCAGGGACCATCCATCGTCAAGACTGACAGGTGGCACGTGATCCTAAAATCCAGAGTAAATCACTTCGAGGAAATTTTAGTTTGAGACTTGAAAAACTCAAAGTCCGGAGAGCCGGAGTAAACGATAGTCATCATATCAGCTTGAAGTGAAAGGATAGGATAATTCATCAAAGCCTCATCGCAAAAAGATTGAGCCATTGATCTAAGTTCATGATCGACGAACGACATTCACTTCGGATCTAAAGACACGAGGAGGTTACACTCTAGAGAGCTTGAGATTGTAAATTCGAAATGTGAATTTTTGTCAGTCGCTAGATCATTCCAAGTGGAAGGACAGGATATGCTAGAATATCTACATTGCAGAAAGATCGATTCGTCGATCTAATATTCTGATCAACGAACAAGATTCACTTTGGTTATAAATATACGAGGAGGTTACGCTCCGAAAAGTTTGAGATTGGAAAAACCCGAAGTTTGAAAATTCGAAATGAATAAGGATGATCGGATTTGGAGAACATACGAGGATTGTTGGATTACTATTGTTGGCCAGCAGACCACATCAAAAGACCACATCAACAGATCATGTCAACAAGGACACATGGCGTAATCAGACAATGATAAGTGTCAAGTTGATTTGGCACTTCGGGTACGTGCAAATCACAAATTCGAGTGACACGTGGTAGCTACTAGGCTCATGAAACATCATCAAGTGACGTAAGTAAGTGATCTCACTCCAGGATTTTTACTTTGGTAATTTTACTTCGGGAGTTTTACCACTAGCAGATGCCCTAAGTCCCGAAGTGGATACGAGTCGTCCGATCTGAAGATCACTTCAGATGCATTCTCAACCGTTGATATAGTATAGTGCAAGGACAGTGTAAGTGGAAGTGTTAACCAACAACAATCTATTTATCACCTATGAATTATTCAGTAGGTAACCACTCTGGAGGAGAATGAAGCAGTGATCAACCTAAATTATCGAAGTGTCGAAGTCACTTATGATAGTTAATCGTGTAGGAGGGTACGTGTCAACGGATTGTGAACTTCGGGAAAAACTACTACAGGAAAAAATGAAGGAGAAAGGTTTGAGATTGTCTAAGGCCAAAGTCTTAGAGCAAAGGATAGTCGGTGGATTAAAGGGACATGCATTGTTGGATCGTGGACTCCAGGTGAAATGCTCCGGGAGCAAGTGGAGTTTGAGAATCGAAACTTTGGAAGCCCGAAAGGAGAAATCGATCTCGTCCGTTGGTTTGGAGGACCACATGTCACTTGATCATTGAGACTAAGGATCACACGTGGACAAAAGAAAGAAGGTAGATCCATCAATTGAAGAGGACATATGTCATCAAATATTCCATTCCGGAAGATATCCAATCAGCAACAACAAGGTTTGAGATCTGAAACTCCCAGATCTTGGATCATGAAGTAAATCTTAGTTGTTGATGTAGGAAGGTGAGATCTGGTCTACAGACTTGAGAGGACATATATGAACCTTCCATTTAGGATCACCATCAAGATTGTGAGATTGATGGTCATGCTTCATTACAGGGCCATAACATGCTCGGGTCTTAATTTTTCATGAGCAGGCCACAAATGAAACCACAGTTTTGGAGAAAGGACGTGTGGAGGCTTGTAGTGAATTATGGGGAAAAAAGAGGGTTGCTCTCAAACCGCCTATGGATGCACCCACAATCATGTGATCACATGAAGCTCATAGCCCAAGTTCATATCGTGAAATGGAGCCAATGCTCACTAGACATAAATCGAGAAGTTCCTTTTTGGATAAGTGTTTGGTCACCGTCGATGATCACATGAGGTAAGGGGATTAGAAGCCAAAGAAGCTAGAATTGACTGGTTGTAACTACCAAAATGGAGTGATTGTATCATCCAGAGAACTCGAGGAGACTGATCATAAAGACAATTGACAGATGGAAAAGTGTCAAATTCTGTAACTGAAACAGAGAGGATAAGCTCAACTGTGACAAAGAAGATGAAGTGTCTCACTGCTAGATAAGGAAAAGAATCTCAAGATAAGCCACTGATGATGAAAAAACTCAGTATAACCACCAAAGAAGATGATGAGTTTAATGGATGATCTGGCAAAGGATTTGGCATGATAAATATACGCAGATCAAAGAAGAGATGGTTGTTATTGTTGAGTGTGCTTCATGAGGGTAAAAGATGAAATGCACAGAAGAGATGTAGTGCATAGAATGGAAATAAGACACAGAGAATAAAGAACATAAGAAGCAAGGAACATAAATGCATATCTGAGAGAGGAAGAGAAAGTCGAGGTGCGCATACAGAGACAGAGCAGAAGATCAGGAAGCTCAAGATGATGCGAGCAGGAAGACCCTGATGCAAGCAGAGCAAAGCAGTGTAGCATAAAAATGATGAGGCTGGTAAGCCATTAATAAATACTATATCACTTTGATAAAATTATGAGAAGAAAATATTTATATTTCATGGTGGTAGGGAGGTTCTAGGGAGGACTATTGTCCTCAGAGTTTCAAGTGGGTTCTTGAACACAGGGAGTTGTAGCTTCCATCTGGTTGTAGCCAGAAAAACTAGGGTGGAAGGATGGTTCAAGGGAGAACTATTGTTCTCTATTATACATGTTGGTTCCTATGCAATTGGAAGTTGGTAATTCCATCCAGTTGGTGTTGGAACTCTTAGGGAGTTGGTTCTTCCTTCTAGTGGGTGCTAGAGAAACCAGGGAGTTGGTGCTTCCTTCTAGTGGGTGCTAGAGAAACCAAAGAGTTGGTGCTCTCAACAAGTTGTTTCTTGTAAAATAGAGGTTGTATCCTCAAATGGAGTTGGTTCTCCTAAGAATGATAATGTGCAGAAAATAAAGATTACTTATCATATCAAGAAGAAGAGGTTTTTCCCTTTATGGGTTTCCTCAGGAAATATCTGTCTCTGTATATTTCGTGTCTGTGATTGATGTTGAATATTATATTGCTTACTTCCTTGCATTATTGTGATCATCATTGAGTGTTCTGTAAAGAGTTTAAAATGGGAATAATTGTTTAAGCACAATAACAACTGATTCACCTCCCCCCCCCCCTCAGTTGTCCAACAAGAGAAGTTGGTGGGACGAAAATTTTGAAACAATTCTCTTATTGTGGGGTGAAATCATGCTCTCAAGGGGTGATATTAGGCTGGCTTTGACCCCTGCACATGTAAACAAGTAAAAAATAAAACTCTAGAAACGTAATTGGGGATAATTTTGATTCAAATCCCTAGTATGGTCGTCAATCTGTTGGGTTCCTTTTTTCACAAGGTTGATAAAAATAAGGTCCCTTAACTATCTAGTTAGGCTATCTAGAAAGCATAGTAGAGAGTTAGTTTGTTAGTGGCTCAATTAACATAAAGAAACAAGAAATAAAAAAAAATGAAATAAATCTAAACTAAGCAAATTATAAATTGAAATGAATGCACAAATAAAACACAACTGATCTTTGAATTGATTCTCTTTGGAGAAATATGGGAACTTATGAGTCCCCTCTTCCTCCTTGGGAAGGCTCTTAAGTCCCAAAGTACAAAGTATTCTTTCTACTATCAATGGTTAACAAAGGAAAATGGTGAAGAAAAGAGTGATGGACTACTCAAGAGGAGAGACTCCTAACACTTTCTATGGACTCCCAAATATTTCTAAGAGGAACATGGCTTCCCAAAGCTAAAAATGAGCAGCATAACAATACTCAAATTCTTCTTCTTATTTGCATTAAAATGACCCTTTATTTATAAGAGGATGGAAAGATTTTTATTAACTAGTTCCAAATGTTAATGGGAAGCCCTTAGAGGTACTTCCCATCCCTTTGATCCCAAGGTGAAATTTTGGGGTGATTTTGGGTATGGGGGAGATCCCCTTCATCCCAAAAGTGGTTGAGGCCCGAACAAACTCATCAATGCACCGTTTTTGCATCTGTGTGGGTATTTCGACTATCAATCACACATTCTGTGCACTATGTGCATTGTACACCATTTTATCCCATGAGGATGTGTGTGCACTACTTTGGATGAATGTGCACGGATTTCCAGAACCACTTTTGCATAGTTTTATGATTGTCTTGCCAAACTGAGTGTAATCCTTTCGTGAATATTGGTAGTATGTTGTGTTTATGTTAATTGTTTCTTCATCCATTGTCTATATTTGTAGTGAGCCATTTTCTAGTGATAACACTGTGGTATAAAATTCTCATTATTGATTCACACCCCCCTCTCAGTAATCCAAAAATTGGTATGAGAGAAGTTTCCTTCAAGGAAACAAGTTAACCACTGGAAGGAAGATCATGGAGAGAAACAATTTGTATAGAAATGGAATACCACAGTTCGATGCTCACAATGGTATGAAGTATGATATGTGGAGAAAAAGAATGAAAACACTTTTAGAGGCACAAGGGTATGATTTTTGGCACTTAGTTGTTACAGGATACAATGCTACAAAGAAACCAAAAACTATATCTAAGAAGGAATTGAAAAGGAACAACAAAATAAAAATGGATTTTATCTTGGAAGGATTACATGATTCAGTAAAGGACAAAATGGGATAGTGTTCAACAACTAAATAAATTTGGGATAAACTACATAATATATATTTTTCTCCCAACACAGAGTCATAGAATGCCAAAGAAGATGCAGGTACAAAACAAGAAGATAGATGTTCATCATGTCAGATAGACTTAGAAGAAGAAGAGAGTGAAGTGGATATTGGGGAAAAATTTAACTGTGTTTTCACTCAATTAAGCAAAGCAAAGAAGGAAAAATAGATCCTCAAGAAAGAATTGATTAATCTAAAGAAAAGTCCTCAAATCTTGGAAGAAGTACATCAGATTATTACAGGTCTACAAGATTAGTTGAAAGAATTTAAAGAAATTGAAGAAATGTTCAAGATTCAGAAGCAATGTTTGGAAGCCAAAATAGCATCACATAAGGAAGAAATAGAAAAGAGAGAGAAGATATTGACATATCATCTCAAGGAAAGGACTAAGGATTTAAATCATCTTGAAGCAGAATTGAGTAAACAATAAATAAAACTTCAAGAAGATATAATCACCTTGAATATCCAAATTGAAGAAGCAAATAAAGCTAAAGAAGTCATGGAATCTCAAATAATAAAGAAAGAAGAAGAGGTTGAGAATATTGAAGAATAAGTTTTCACAATAAGAGTCAAAGTCATCAAGCTCAATAAGAAGGTTGAAGAGAAAGAAACATCCACATCAACAATACATAATGGAGAGAAGCATTCCAGGTTTCCAGAAAAGAAGAATGAAGAAAAGAGAAATAGTTATGAAAAAGTACTCAAAGGAAGGAATCATGGTCGACCAGAATCTAAGAAAATTGATAAAGATACATATTCAAGAATTCCCTCCACATTCAAGTCAGAAAGAAGCTTCAATCATGATCATCCAAGGAAACAATTCAACAGGACTACACCATTCACTCCCAAGTATGTAAATTTCTTTTATGGTCATTATTTTTACTATACTAACTTTGGACATAAGATTACAGATTGCACGGCTTATGGAAGAAATGTTCAAGCAAGAAATGCTTATGCAACCCCACGTAGCATTGAATATTACAAATTTCATAACTATGGACACATATCTCATGATTGTAAAAGCAGATCGATACTTCCATGAAAGAGAACACTAATATCAAATATAAGAAAGTATGCAAAATAAATCAGGAAGAATAGTTGAACAAATACCAGATCCCAGAGATTGCAATATTGGCAATAATATGAGATGAAGACAAATCTACAAAGAAAAAGGAATATGTCATACATAAACGTTTGGAAAAGAAATGAAAGAAAATAAGAGAAGGTAAATAAATAACAGGCTCATGAGATTGTACTTTTAGGAATTATAGAGAGAGATCAATCCATAGGAAGAAAAGAAAAATTCAAAGTTCATAGAGATGATGAATCTACAGATAAAGAGGAAGATGACTTCGCATCAGAGCGGGTATTTTTCCAAGCCATCAGGCTTGGAGACTCTCAAGTAATATGAATATTGAACAGGGTAAGTCTAGGAAGCATCTCTATAATTCAGAGATTTATCCTTCGAGCAATGTGAAGTATTTCAGATTGATGTTATAGAGTTAGAGAAGACCAATGGAAACATTTGATATTTGATGATCAGATCCAGTAGTGAAGACTTCATGATATTACAATGACAAATGAGTCAACATTGTGAAAAGTTGAGTAGTAGAGTCTTAGATAGTATGGACATAGATGGATTAACATGTTTGGACAAAAATATGACAGTGGATGAGAGCATCGATTCATAGATTGGTTCATAGATTGATTCATAGATTGGTTAAGAGAATTTTGGATGATTATTTGAATTCTTAAAATTTTAATGTTTAATCTTGAATGCATTTTATATATGTTATTTGATTACACGAGGAAGCACCAATGGAAAATAAATCCAAAAGGAAGTAGGTATAGGAAGACATATATTGATCTACACAACAACATGCAGAGAAGTCATCAGAGAGAGAGATTTAGAAATGAATAATAGTAGCATTGAGACAGTTTGACACACCCAGTACAGGGGGAGCTATTATTTTAACCAGGATTGGTTAGATAAGGTACAATGTCATATAGACATGGGGAGTTAATCCTTTGTCAAAGGGATATATATAGAGAGATAGAGTAATAAAAAGCATGAAGATAAGGGGAGTATCCCTAAGGAGAGTTAACTAAGGGGGAGAAACCCCAAAGGGACATACCCTTTTCCATTGATGTCAAAGGGGGAGAGAAATAAACATTGATGAGGAGCGATGATCATAGGGATAATAAGCATTAGTAATGTCATGACTAAGTGTTTCCATCAATGTTGGTGTTTCCATCAATGCCAAAGGGGGAGATGTTTGGAAAATTGGTTTAGATTGATGGAAAATTGGTTTGGATAGTTGGTTGTCATTGATGTCAACCCTTGGAGTATGATATTGTAGATTGATTCCAAACCTTGAGTATGTTTGGTAACCATAGAGGTGTGTTTAAGGAGCCCGAGTTTGTTTGAGGAATTAAGACATGAAAATCAATGATTTTTTGGGTGAGACTATTTTGGATGGATAGTACATGTCACGTTGTTTTTTATGATAGGTGGTACGTCACATAAATCCTCAAGAGATATGGCCTTTTGAAGTTGGAGAAATCTTTAGAGTAATCTAGAATCCTCTAGAAGGTCAAGAAGAATTCAAAAGCTTCTAGAAATTCATAAAGAAGATTCCCTAGTCAAAGTGGTTGAAAAATAAATTAATTAAATAATAAATTGGTTACAACAAGAAGATAGTTGAGGGTAAAGAAGTTATGATTTGACTAATTAAAGAAAGTGGGTTAGCCCTAGAAGATGGAGAAATGGGTAAAATAGTTACAAGGAAACTTATAGAGGAAGGAACTTGGAAAGTACAAGTAGGAGAGCAAGGGAATCCTATTAGCACCTATTGAAATTAGTTGAATATCTATTTTGTGAAAGGTTATTTGTAGGTATAATTGACAAATCTGAGGTTGCGTGAAGCTAAGGGAAGAAAGTTTGAAGGAAAATTTTAGGAGTTGTAGAGGGAAAGGGTTTTTGAAAAACCCTAATTACTGAGGTCCTCGCATGTCAGCCTATAGGTGTCTAGCGATGAACTCGCTTTTCAGGTAGTGTGCAACAAGTAAGGCATTGGTGAAGTTTGGAAAAAGGGCTAGAACAGACTACAGGAGATGAGTAAGCCATGGTTATCTGAGATCTAATGTTACAGGTCAGTCATAGAGCTACATGTATGATTGTGTGTGTGTTTTGAATGGTGTTTGATGATGGTATATGTTTTAGTTTTGGAGCATATGCTTGAGTAATAACTTGAATGCATGGTACAAACCTTAGTGTACTATGGATTGAGTCATTTTTGTTAAGGTATATTGTTGGTCATGTTAAGTACTTTATCAGTGAGGTTATGCAACTTTTTTTATGAGGTATATCATGATGATGTGATACTATCTAGAGATATATTCTTGATCTATAGATGCACATCCTTGGTGCAGGATTAGAGACACTATTGGTTGTATAGTACTTGTTGTAGTGAATTCTTTTGAGGCAGATCTGTTGAAGTATATTGTTAGTTCAAGTATGAGTTTTATTGGTATATATTATGGTACATTGTGAGAGGATTATGTCAGTGAGCTTGGTATATGATTGGTATACACTTAAAGCTACATAAGAGTGAAGGTTTGGAACATGATTTTATGTGAGGGTTTATGGTATTTGGATCATGGATAATATGATGTATTGATAGAGGAGTTTTGTTGGTTATATTGGTATATGGTTGAGTTACATGTTGGAGCATATGGTTGATGAGTTGGCACATGCATGAGGTGTATGGTATGGTGAGGTTGGTGTATCCTTATGAGGCATAGTTTGAGTTTTTGTTGATACATGATTGGTACATGCTTGGTACATTGTTAGAGGCACCTGTTGGTAATCTTGTTGGAGACATTTATGAAGTATTTTTGGCACATGGTCTATGGATGATGTGGCATATATGACTTGGTATACTTTTAGAAGCACATCTTGATTGTGGTACATCTTCTTGATGTTTTTGAGTAGTCTTGGTTGATGCACATCTTGGTGATATTGTGCATATGGTTGAGAGTTGTCTTGGTTATTGATCTTAGTGAATAGATTTGATTTGGTTGATAAAATTGATCAAACGTGTTGATGTGACAGGTTGTGTTGTGCAGAGTTGATTCACTTGTGTTGGAACAGATTGTTGGTACAAGTTGTTACAGGTTGATTGGTACAAGTTGTTATAGGTTTTTGGTACAGGTTGACAGCGACAGTGGTTGATTTGGTGACAGTGACAAGTTGTCTACATTTGGAATTTATATTTTAGGGAGGCAGGATGGGTCAAGGAAAGAGGGTTGTAATCCTTTTTCAAAGGGGGGGAGAGAGAGTAATCAGAGGCATGAAGACAAGGGGAGCATCCCCATAGAGAGTTCAGTAATGGGGATCATCCCCAAAGGGAGATACCCTTTTCCATTGATGTTAAATGGGGAGAGATAGAAACATTGATGAGGAGCGATGATCACAGGGAGAATGAACATGAGTATGGTATGGTGATGTTGGTGTATCCTGATTAGGCATAGTTTGAGATTTTTTTGATACATGATTGGTACATTCTTGGTACATTGTTAAAGGCACTTGTTGGTAATATTGTTGGAGACATTTTTGAAGTATTTTTTGCACATGGTTTATGGATGATGTGACATTTATGAATTGGTATACTTTTAGAAGCACATATTGATTGTGGTACATCTTGTTGATGTTTGTGAGTAGTCTTGGTTGATGCACATCTTGGTGATATTGTGCATATGGTTGAGAGTTTTCTTAGTGATTGATCTTGGTGCATAGATATGATTTGGTTGATGAGATTGATGAGATAGGTTGATGTGATAGGTTGATGTGACACGTTGTTGTGACAAGTTGTGTTATGCATAGTTGATGCACTTGTGTTGGTAGAGATTGTTGGTATAGGTTGTTATAGGTTGTTACAAGTTGTTTGGTGTAGGTTGATTGGAACATGTTGTTACAAGTTGTTGTTGGTACAAGCTGGCAGTGACAGGTTGACAATGGAATTGATTGATTCACTTTCAGTAACAAGTTGTCTACATTTGGATTATATTTCAGGGTAGCGGGATATGGAAAGGAAAGGGGGTTGTAGTCTCCTTCCAGTTGGTGTCAAAGAATTAGGGAGTTGGAGCTTCCTTCAGGTTGTATCTTGAGAACTAGGTGGTTGTATCCACCTTATGGATGTAGCCAGAGAACCTAGGGGGTTGTATCCTTTTTCTAGTTGGAGCCACAGAATTAGGGAGTTGGAGCTTCCTTTAGGTTGGAGCTTGAGAAAATAGGGGGTTGGATCCTCCTTCCATTTGGATATAGAGAATTGGAAGTTGGTGCTTCCTTGAATGTAATTCTTTGACATCTAAGAAAATAATTTTGTGGTTTTCTCCCACATGGGGTTTCCACATAAATATTGGTGTACTGTGTATTATGTGGATTTGTTTATTATTTTTTATTATGCATTGATGGATGTTAATTTTTATGATACAATAATATATTGATGATGAACTTATGAACATGGTCGAATAATTTAAAGGAATATAAATTGTGGTTAAAAGTGGTATAAATTGCTCATTACTAATCCCTCCCCTCTCAGTAATCCAACACAATGTTCAACTTACCTTTGTCTCTTTCATTCTTATTAGCCATGTTTTCAGTAAAATTCCTCAACTCATGAGCTATTTTTGCTAATCCTTCTTTTGCAAAGAAAAAAGATAAGGATTTCATAAAAAAAATATTTCAATGTCTACCATTTTGATGTCTCACCGTTTTCCTCATATACCTTGTACCATTTATATGCCATATATTCTAATGTATTTTAGAACATATGTGGCCATACCATCTCATCATGGTATCCAATTATTTTCCATTATTTCAAAACAATCAACAATATTACTTTTTGTTGAGAACCCAAGTCTGAGATTTTTTATTTGACTACCTACTGTCATATTTCTCCCTCTAAATATTTACACAAAGTATTTTGAAGTTGTCGTACAAGTCTCCAATTGATGAGCATGGGTGATCCACCAACCAAAAAAATAACCTGTGAAGGATTTTTCTAATTTCTATAATTGACCAAGACTCCTACATGATTAGACACTTCATCCACATGTATTGTAGGTGATTCTCTCTCCTTAAATCTCAATGTGGGAAACTAATTAGTTTTAACTTTGTGGGGATTAGACTAGGGTGTTCTCTAATATTCTTGTAAAAAGAAAGTTATTTCCCTTATTGAGAAGAAATATTTGATACTATCCTTAGGGATATCCTCAATAATCCAACACTCCCTCTCTCTAAAGTCATAGTTTTCCATCCACTATTCATAGAGATCAATGTTCAAATTCTAACTCATAGACATGAAGGATCCTTAATGAAACTCTCATATGAGATTAGGTTAAATATTCTCCTCATTTCCATGTAGGAGCCAATAAAAATTATTAATGTCAGCTTGTTCTTCCCATGGTTCTGACCACGTTTTACCTTACTTGGGGTATAGAGGTATGATAATTATTCTTCCATTTCCTTTGAGCTTTATCCTATCCTTATAGAAAGAGATTGTTTCTTTCATTTTCCTTTCCCAAGGTCTTCCAATGAGGCCTTCATACACAATACTTTATTCAAGTAGGTTGATGATCTCAAAGTTGGCAATGGTTGATATTCCCATAATAAATTTTTTGAATTCTTTAAGCAACCCAATAGGTTATACAAACCTTTGTTCATCTAAATTAAAAACTTGTTTTGGCTTGACAAGGTTGGGTTTCCCCATATTAATCCAAAATTCCTTTTGGTATATTCACCTAAGACCCTTCAAACAAAAATGACGGGACAAAGAATTCCTCTATATCCAATTCAACATAAGGATCATATTCATTTTTCATCTTATCTCCATATTTTATCTAACAAATGTTCTTTATTACTTTTCTTGCATCTTTTCACTTGCAATTCTTCAATGTTCTTAATAGTTCTATAAACCTTGCTACAAAATTTTCTTCACCTAGGAATGATTCCTTGTTATTGAAACAGATCCTACATTGGCCAAATCATTAGGTCAATAAAATACCATCTTAAAGAGCATATATCCGACACATTACACAACTACATCTCCAATTCTATGATTGTAGAACATTCCTACACTTCCAAACACCTTATTT
>JZKD02S0568580.1:780192-799472 GCA_000966675.3 Picea glauca | reverse complement strand
TTGTTCTTCAATATCTTCCTTTCCTATATATTTCTAGGTTCCAATCTACTCAGTCTAGAGTGTTTCCCCCTCTCAAACCTCCTTTTGAAAATATTTTCCTATCCATCCCATTTAATTATTTTTAGGCTTGGTAATATCATTTCAACCTTTATCCTTTTTTTAAAAAAAATTAATTTTCAAATATTAAAAAAAAATTAAAATGTTTTTATGTTTTTCACATACTCAATGACTATTAAATTATTTTGTTTTTCACCTTTACCAGTTCATCCTTTAAAATGTATTACTCCTTCATCAATGTCAAAATAATTTTATTAATATGTTCATATCCTCATTGTCTATTTATTTTCATCTCTCTCCAACGACTATAATATTCATCATGTTTAACCTTAACCCCAACATACTCTTTTATATCATTCTTACAGTTGATATGTCTATAATGATGGGTGGAGTGTCCACTTGAAATTTTGGACATTTCAAAAACTCACATAGTCAATCCAGAAAATGCACGCACTAGTAACACTCCTTTCTTTATTTCTTCTAACTTGATTTGATTCAAAACTTCTTTTTCCTAAGCTATCTTTCTAAGCATGTTGATATATTAATTTATGTATTCCTTCTATTTTAATGGGTTGGTGTATGAATATTTCTCTTTCTTTCCTTGATTTTCTTGAGGGTTTATCTGTAAAAGGCCATTGTCCCTCATTCTATCTCCAAATATTATGACCGCATTCAAAAGTTTTGGGTTTAATGCTTCATTTTTGGTACAATCTACACAATATTTGCATTTCTTCTATTCCTTATTTTCTCCAATATAATTGGGAAGTCCTCAATGGAGTGGTTTCCTACTCCATAGTTGTTGAAAAGTTTCATGTCATTCCGACCCTTTAAGGGAAAATGAGAACTAATGTGGTATTCTTTGAGACAAATAAAGTAGTAACTTCTGTAAAATCCACCTCTTCCTTTTTCTTGAGCAATTATTCCTCCTCTTCTAGCACAACCACCTCTTGTCCCTACAAAATAATCCCCCTTCCTCCTTGGGGTTCTTGATTATCATATATTGATTGTTTATGGTGCATTGTTTGATAGTTAGGATTATTCTTTCCATTGTGTTAACATTTTGTTGTGGTGTGAGTGTTAATTTCACAAATAACACATCATATCTTCTTGTTATTTCTCATATTATGGGGGAAATATCTTATGTTTTTATTAGTCACCGACTCAAATATTTCACAAGAGAAGTCAAATTCAATATTTCTAACAACTTAAGGGATATAAAGTGATGCATGATAGTGGTATTCCTACTTTATACGCCCCTCACTCATACATGTAGTGCACCATAGTTATACTCTCCTTGATTACAATGTGATGTATTGTATGGAATTTTCAATTCTTTCTAATTTTTTCTCCAATATTCCATCTATCAACAATGTGATCGAGTCCTTGTCATTTTAATTTTTCTACAATTTATTTAGCACTTCTTCATACAATTTTATTTCTTTCATCCTTGGGGATGCTCTAGTATTATATATTAGGCTATACATAAACCATTATACCAAATTCTCTCCATCTATAACATAAGGAATCTGGTTGACTAGATCCTTAAATAATTTATCATAGTCCCTTACTCACACATTTTTCATTTGTTTTATTTCCTTGAGTTTTTGAGCTATAATATGCTTGACATCTTGAGTTCTAAATAATGAAAAGAAGATATCTTGTATCTAGTCCTTATCATTGTTGTGTTTTTTTGTAATTTTCATGAGACACAACAATTCGCTCCATGTAGCTCCAACAAATTGTGCCATTGTTGGAGCATGAAGTTTTGGGAGAATAGCACAACCAACGAGGTAGAATAGACCAAGAAGTAGAGCTTGCCATATTTTGAGGAAAAGCAAGGCGTGCGGAAGGATTTGCGGAAATCCGGTACAGATCTGGACAAACCTAGCCATGTTAGGGATAGGGTTTTGGAATGTATTATAAGGGTTTTAAACTCAATTTTGTAGTATAAATAGGAGAGGTATAAGGTATATTGAGGCATCTATGTATTTATGAGATATAATTTTGTGTGTATGGCTTCTTGCATGAAGAAAATACTTGGAGAACATTTTGGGGTTGAAGTATGTTTTGAGAGATGTGGAGCTTAGATGGTGTTAATCTGGATATGTAACTGAGGTTCTGGTCGCAAGCTGTGGAGCTTGGTGAGACCCTAGTCCACCTCACTACTCTTTATTATCCTATGATGTAATGTGCGCAATGCCTTTTTAATGAATGAGAAAGAAGAAAAATACCTTTGTGGACATAGCCCCAGGGGGGTAAACCACATTACATATCTGTGTGTAATGTGTCTGAATGTCTTTACTATTTCTGCAGTTATGATTGAATGGTTAGATAGATGAATGAATGGCTTTAGTTATAGTGTGCACTAGAATAGATATGAAGAATGAATGTTATGGATGGATGAATAAATGGATTTGATGAATACTATAATAGAATGCATGTTTAAGTGGAAATAGAAGTAAGAAGAACAATTCCAATCCCTTCCATGACTGTAGACACCTGCGTCATGCAATTACCCATAAACCATCTTGGGTGAGACTGCATTGTGCACTCTATGCATGGTGTAGCCTTCTAGTTTACCAGAACTAAGGTAGAACTTGGGTCAGCCCATACATCCAACAAATGGTTATTTTTTCAGCTATAATTCAGAAGGATATCTAGGAGGGGGTTTGGTGAAGAAGATGAAGTGATAGAAAGGGATGTTTAGTCCATGGAATCCTATGAAGCAAGAGATTGAAATATGGTTAGAGACAAAGTAGTTGGAGTTCACGTAGAAAGATAATAAGAGTTCTAGGTATACACCGCACTAGTACCTATAGAGGTATGCGTTTACGAATTTGCATGAAGCGTATTTCTGTTATTTTCTAGAGTTATTACAAGAGTGGATATTAAGATTGAAATATACCCATACAAATAATTGGATTAGGCTAGAAGTGTGGACTATTGAAAATATCATGTGGTTGAAAGGGTTAATAATAAATTCACATGCGTCGTGGATTTCTAGTTAGATAACATTACTGTGAGGTTTATCACTGAGTTTCTAGTAGATACAGTGAATTCATATACTATTGTAGATTAGGATTTCTTGAAGGGACCGAGAGAGAGGTACATTAGGTATCTTTACACATCAATCAAGCTCTTACTACATTATAAAGTTGTGATGACCATGGAATCATACAGCTATATCACTCAGCCCACATGGGGGAGTTAGGGAAACACTAAGGAAGATATGAGAAATGGAGAAGAATCTAGAGAGTAACTAGAAGAAGGAAGAAATGGACCCCATAATGATGGATGATGAAAATCCCAAGGAAATCATAAGAAGTGCATATGTGACGCGTAGTGGATGACCCTACTAGTATAAGATGAATAATAAGAAGAGGCCAATAGTTAAGTGAGAGTTCTTAGACAATGATGAGGAAGAGGTAGAGGATCTTCGCTCCATGAGGAAGTTTGAGGATATATTGTGTTCCAAATATGAGAGGAAAACCAAATGTCTTGGGTCTGGTGTAGAAGAAGGCTCTCCATTCTAGATCTGAATTAGTGTGGAACCCACAATCCCATGTGTGACTACGAAAACTGCAAAAGAAAAATAGGTTAACCAACAAGTGATTAGTGGTAGAATAATTTTTACAGAAGGTGGGTCCAATAGAAAAAGTGTAATTTCAACAAGTATCAGTCAAGTATCTAAACTGTGTGGAGGTGGTAGCTAAGAAAATTTCACAATGGAAGGACAAGATCCAACTATTAGGTTACCAGAATTACGGGGGGATGGGTCATATGATCTAGAAAAACAATTGTTCATTTGTGAGAAGATATGGGCAGAAAATAACATTACAGAGGAGGATACAAAGGTTGCACAGTTGGAAATCACATTTAGAAACTGTGCATTATACTGGTACATCGCTATCTCAACAAATAATCCAACGGGAATGCCTACAACTGCAACAGATGTGAAGAGGCAGCTAATAAATGAACTTCAGAAGACCAGTTTATGAATGAAATGATATATATCAAGCATAATCCATCTGGGAAGTGGAACATAAATTCAAGAGGCTAAAAGGTAATTTAAAGTACACTATTACTGATACACATCATAGACATTTGTTTGTTAATTATTTGTTTCCATACTTGAAGTATCCTTTGAGAAAAAAATAATTCCAAAGTCAGGGTGAGGCCCTGCAAATAGCTTTACAGCTGGATGAAACCCAATATAAGCATACAGATCCAACTATGGAAGAGTTGAAGAAATATTTGAATAACTTAACATTATAGTTGAATCAAAACAAAGGAAATGGGAAAATAGAAGATCTCTGGTGTACAATGTACATGACACAAGGTCATCACAAGAATGAATGTCCATTATTTTCGAAATATATTGGAGTAGGTATCCCAAACCCTTTAGCTTCAAGAGGACCATGGTGTGAGATTCACAAAACATATAGGCATGATCCTTATCATTTCCCCCTAACACAGAAATATCATACAGTACTAAAGAGAACATTTTGTAACTTTTGTAAGTAAGTTGGACACAAAGAAAAGGACTATATAACCTTGGAGATGATGAAATAAAGGATTACATATACATATAGGGTGCATGTTGAACATGTAACAGGATAACTTGTGTCGTAGCCATAGTATAACACTGCGTAGTAGCCATAGTACAATCCCACACAACAGTTTGCAGCACAACCATAGTATAATGCGCAAAATTTTCAAGGGAAACAATAGTATAATTCTACAAAGAAGTGCACAATACCACAATAGTATAATAAAATGCAACCGCAATATAATCAAGGACCTCAATATAACACCGCGCAAAGATAATCATGGAAACATAGGAGGCTTCAGAGGAGGAGGCTGTGGAGGAAGAGGATTTATAGGAGGTTGAGGACCAATTATTTGTCATAGCTGTCAGAAACCAGGGCACTATGAAAGAGACTACCCACAACCACCTGTGACATGTATGTATTGTCTTGCAAAAAACCATGAAATACAATATTGTCCAACATTTTTTATCAAAATACAAGACAAGAGGAACCAGACTAATCAGAACGTACAATGGATCAAGGTGGAAAATAGAGAAGAAGATAGGAAGAATATTAACATAGTAACTAGAGGTGGTGCTAAGACAAGAGAATATGTAGAAAGAAGGATTAGGACTAGTACCAATGGGTCAGGAAGAATACAACATCTGAACAAAAGTTTGATGACCGAAAAGAGAAAGAAATATTCAAGGAATATAGACATGAGATCTTGAAGGAAAAAATTGCGTCCACTTTAGGAATGAAGCCAGTAGATGATATCCCATTGTATGAAATGCATTCATTATTTGATCATACCAATTAAGAGCATTCTTCAGAACAAGTAATTAACTGAAGAAACTTTTGGGAGATTGTGTCAAGTTGTTGAGTGATAAAAATTCCTTACAAGTATTGTGAATTTTTTTAGAAAAGTGTAATCTTGTGGAAGAAGGGACAAAAAAAGTAAATCGGGTATGTAAGAAGAGAAGAACTAACAGTGAATTCATATTGAATGCCAACTTAGGATATTTCAATATGAGGGATATTATACTAGACTTAAGATCTGAAGTCAATGTTCTTCCAAATAAGACTTGGGAAGACATGGGAGAACCACAATTAGGGTATTGACCTATTCAACTAAAATTGGAAAATCAACACAAAGTGGTGCCATTTGGGAGGTTGACAGGGATTCCAATTGACCTAGATGATGTGCGCACCATGGATGATTTTGAGGTCATTGACATATTGGAAAATACTTCGCCATATCCAGCACTGTTGGGTCTGGATTGGGCCTTTGATAACCAATATATTGTCAATTTGAAGACAAGGAAAAATATATTTGAGTCTGGAGAATACATAGTATTGCACCATTGGATCCCAACAATGGAACCTATTGTATGTCGTATGTGGAACCTACGACATACAATATTCTTACAGAAGATGTGAATCAACTGTATAGAACTACCGTTGGCATTGAGGATTATATAAACCCAACTACATATGGCATTCTCAGATGGAGGAGTATTAGTTCTTGTGCTTCATACTCCAACATAGGACTAGAAAACTAGCAGCAGTGACTACATGAACTATCTACCAAGAGGTGTGTCAGAATGATGTGTGCATTGAGATGGGTTGGTACAAAGGTAAGAGAACCTCCTACTTTTTATGGCTTGAATGCTTTAGAATACTTTTAAATGAAGTATGAGGTAGAGGTTATGGAAAATCATAGATTACCATCATTATATATTTCTTTAAAAGCTACACATGTAAGATGGTGGTCGGGTACAAAAAATGAAAATATCAACAATTGGTTTTAGTGCAAAAGGTTACTGTGCATCAGATTCGGCGCAGAGCAGGAACACAAGTATGAGGAGAAATATGATGGATTTGGACAACCTAAAGAACATGTATATAAATTATTGGTTCAATGGATATTAGTACCACCAGAATAATGGACACACCATTTTATTCACACACTAGAAGACATTATGAAGAATTCGTACACAGAACAGGAACAACACAGAGAAACTACTAACTAGGAAGAGAAACATCAAAACTTTTTAGTTACATTTTCCTTTGAGCATGATAGACAAGATATTGATACAAAGATGAAAGTGGTAAGAGACATGATATTTGAAGAACCAGAGTTTGAAATAGTCCCAACATATCAAAATCATGCTAGACATACAGTTAAACAATTGCTACATTGTTACCACGTCGCAAAAGAGGAAGATCCAGCAGAAGAGAATACATGCAACATATAGATCCAAGAAGTGGAAGGTGAAAGGGAAGTAGAAGGTCACAAACTACGTTTAGAAGATTATGCTGCACCATTAAAGATCAAGAAGGTCAACATTGGAACTACATAAAACCCAAATATGGCTAGTATTGGAGATAATTAGGATAATCAAACAGTAGAAAGGATCACAAAATTATTGCATGAATACAATGACTTATTTCCAAAAAAATTCTCATAGATGAAGGGGTTAGAAGGAGAGCTAGGAGAGATGAATATCGCATTGAATATATAATCAAGACCTATCAGGAAAAGGCCTTACAGATTGAATCCAATATACAAAGAGAAGGTGAAGATAGAAATTGACAAGATGCTAGAAGTTGGTGTCATAGAAATTGTAGAAGAGTCGGAATGGATTAGTCCTATGGTGGTGCATGAAAAGAAGCAAGGAAATTAATATGGCACCCTTGAAGGTTGGTTCTTCTAAATGATTTGTAAGAGTGACCTAAAAGTCAGGAAGTAAGAAGGAAAGAATGGAAGAATTGGAGAGTTTTGTGGAGCTAAAGGATGTTACGACGTCAAAATCCAAATTCATTAGTCTTACCAGGATAGAAGAATAAATATCAAGCACAAAATAGGTCCAAGTGGGTCAAATAACGAAAAACCCAAATGGTGGCGCAAACCCTAATACTGAAAACCCTACAGATGCAAAGGAAATAGAGAAACATAAATAGAAATTCATTGCAGAGGAAATATTGGTCGAAGATATTACAGGCCAGTAAGAAATAGAGGGTGAGGAAGAAGAAGAAGAAGATGAGGATGAAGTTGCAGAATAAAACCTATCCATGGGCCAAAAGAGGAAAGCACCAGGCATGGTAGAGGTCACATTCCTTTATATCCCAGACATTATAGTTGGAGTAGAAGACATTCTTGGGAAGGTGTTGAAGTTAAAATATGGAGATCATGATGTAATAGATACAACGTAGTCTCTTGACCTTGCATAGGAAAGTTACTTGGAGAATAGGGGGGAGGTAGGACCCTTAGGGAAACCCATTCTAGAGCCCACACAATGGATCATAATTTTACAAAACTAAGGAATTATGAATCTGATGGACACACCGTATTTCAGGCACGGTAAGAATGTGGGACTTTGTGTGAAACAACTATTGGCTAGGGTACATTGAGGTATCCTATGGATGGACAAGATAGTCCATAGAGATGTAGATCTCATAGCCAAGATTACATGATTTCCTACCAGTGGTGTAAATCCAAAAGACTACTTGGAGAACAAGGAAAGGGACAAATAAATTGCAGAAGAAGTTAAAGCGCAGTTCAAGACAAATAGGGGAACTAGGTGCATAATCATAAAGGACATCAATGACCCCGTGACAAATTTTTCCACAAATTTCATGGCTTGCAAATTATTGAGGAAGTGTAGAAAGGAAGAGGCCTCGACAGGCGTTATATAAATAGTTGCACAGTGTGCAAATGGTGTAGTATTCATCTGGGTACCATATTTGTTGAACCAATTTTTGATAGACTATAGGGATGCACAGGATAATGGGACTGAATTCCATTATTCCTAGTCATTAATATTGATAGATTTGGTAGGCTTGAAAGAGACCAAATTTTCATCCTTTCTAGACAGAAAAGGGAAATGTTGTGTAGTGCGGTATGAAACCTTATGCCAGAAAAAGGAACCTAAGAATCAACATGTGAACAATGAAGTATTTTCCATGTTCTTGGAAGATATGCAGTGGAAGAAAACCAATGTGTGGAGAATTCCAATTGAGGTAGTCCAAGAAAATGAATGGATTGTTAAATTTAAATCTTCAAGACACCATTTGTGGATTCAAGCCAGAAGGGATCCAAAGAAGAAGTGGATGGAAATGAGGTATTGTAGATCATGTGATGAAGTCGACTGGATTGCGAAGGAATTTTCTGTGTAGTGGAAGGTCCTAGTCACATAGAAGAAAGGAACAAAGCCTAAGGATCAAGAAGAAGGAGGAACATCAAAGAAGACATGCAGTCCAATAGACAATACAAGGAAGGTTTCAAAGTGCAGTCAAGCTTTAGGAAGTAGTGCAACAATCAAGAAGCCAAGAAAGAAAGTTATTGTGTCGAGGGAAGAAGTGAAAGGGGATGGAGAGAAGTGGGATAGATCTCATCCAAATGAAGTACAATATGAGGAAGAAGAAACAAATTAAATTGAGGCATAGACCTCAACCCCACCGAAGAAGAGGACTGGAACACAGGAGGGAGAAATAAGGAGGAAGATGAAGTGTCATAATAACCCTGCAATACTTACTATTAGATAAGACGATGTAGAATTACTCTCATATAAGGTACATGATAGAGGGGAAAATGTACTACTTGCAATAGAGGCATAGCGAGAGGAGATTATGGAGAAGCTAGAAGAAGTTCATGACATTGTACAAAGGTTGCATCTAAGTACAATGAATCATCCTACAATGCAACATAAATACAAAGCACAAGAAGCACCAACATAGAAAGAGCAACAAGAGACAATGTAGATAGTCATAATGAGTAGTGATAGGTTCAAGGTCACAGAAGGAATGTGGGAAATATATGGGACATGATTGTACATATTTGGACCAGCCTGGAAGAAGATGAGAAGATCCAGCAGTTGGAGAAGAGAGAGGAAAAGTTGAACATTTCAGTTCAGGACTTAAAGAAGAGGAAAAAGGCCATGGAAATATCCTAGAGATCGAAGGCCACACAATAGATGAAAAATTTGCATACATAAGTAAAGGCCACACAAGAGGAGAAACAAGCAAGGAAGGCTTAGTTGGAGCCATTTCAGTGACATGCCGAAAGAATTATAGAAGAACTGCAAACGAAGAAATCCAACTTAGAACAGGTGGATGCAGAAAGAAGAGAAGTGTTGATAGAGCACATGAAAGCACAGGTTTTGGAGATACTAGAGAGAAAGAGCACACAACCTAAGGAGAAAGAAGCAACATTGGAAAATAATTTTCATGCACTAGAGGTAGCACTATAGAAGGTGAACTAAGTGTATCGGGATGAGCCAAATGTTAGTGTTGGGGGCTTGTTTGAGAAGGAATTTTTGGGAGAAAAACATAGAAAACAAGTCATATTGGACCAAGAACGAGAGCATGCCATATTTTAAGGAAAATTAGCATGAGCGGCAGGATTTTTGGAAATTTGGCGCAGATGTAGACAAACCTAGCCATGCTAGGGTTAGGGTTTTGGAATGTATTGTAATGGTTTTTAACCCAATTTTTTTAGTATAAATAGGAGATTTCTAAGGTAGATTGAGGAATCTATGTTTTTGTGAGAGATAATTTTGTGTGTATGACTTCTTGCATGAAGATAATACTTGGAGAACCTTTTTGGGGTTGAAGTCTGTTTTGAGAGCTGTGGAGCTCAGATGTAGTTAATATGGATATGTAACTGAGGTTCATGTTGCAATATATGGATCTTGGTGCGAATATGGGCCACCTCACTACTCTCTATTATCATGTGATGTAATGTGCACAACAAAGTTTTAATGAATAAGAAAGAAACAAAAGATCTTTGTGGACGTAGCCCTAGGGGGCGTGAAGCACGGTAAATATATGTGTGCAATGTGTCTGAATTTATTTACTATTTATGCAGTTATGATTGAATGGTTAGATAGATGGATGAATGGTTTTACTTACAACACACACTATAATAGATATGAAGAATGAATGTTATGAATGGATGAATAAATGGATCTGATGAATACTGTAATAGAATGCATGTCGGGTGGGACTACATTTTGCACTCTGTGCGTGGTGTATCCTTCTGGTTTACCAAAAGGGTCGATGGTGAAAAGGGTTTTGTTGGAGAACTAAGGTAGAACGCGAGTCAACCCATACGTCCAACATCCATTTACTTTACTTCATCGATGACCTATGTTACATCGAGGGCCTTCGTAAACTTCATATAAAATTAGGTTTCCATTGCTAAGGTGTGTCATTCTTTCTATCAGTCATTGAATAGATGATAGTATCACTAATATTATAGGATTTGACTACTTATTGACTGAAGTTTCTTCACTTCTTTATTCTTGATCACTTTCCTCTTCCTATTATATTTACACTTCTCCAAGTTAAGTCAAACACTCATGATGTTTATATTATACCATGATATATAGTTATGGTCTTGTTTATTCAATAAATGAATAAACAAAACTATTAGTTGAAGGGGTTTGTGTTTCTTTACTAATTAAATTCAATATGGGGGCACTCCCATGAGGCTCTCTACATGGATTAATAAGTAATTATTGGCTTCCTTGGCGATAATATTTTTAAAAAAGTCATCACTTTGAGGCATCTAGATCCATATTCTATCAGTAACTTAACATCTTCATGTATTCAAATCTAGATTGAGGCTAACCTAGGTTTAATATGAAATTGTTGTTAAAGGAATTCATTTATACTAATACTTTATCTTCTTGATTATAAGATTTTGATTATATTAGGCCCCGACTGTTGACAAAGTGTCCTCAAACATGTAATTTTATTAATAAAGAAAAAGTGATTACAATCTAAAGTGAGAATTCATAATCTACTCCTTAACCTCACTTGAAGAAAGAGCTAGTTTATATAGCTCAACTCTAAACTAAAATCTAGGAGAACAACCAATCACATAATCACATGAGTATGATAGGTGTCCTTTACATAGAATCTAGCTGTCCTTATCCTAACAAACTAGAATAAACTAATTTCTAAAAACATTTATACTAGAAAATACTTAGACTATAGAACTTTAGGATTGTGAGGCTAACAATCCCCCCTTTAATCCGGAAGTTCATTTTTACAAAGACCAAGTTTGTCTCTAAACTTAGTGAACTTTATTCTACCAAGAGGTTTTGTAAAATTATCTGAATTTTGATCTTTAGATGGACATAATTGTGGCTTGATGATGTATTTGATGATTAGTGATTTGATGAAGTGGTACTTGGTGTCGACATGTTTAGTATTTGAATGAAATACTAGATTCTTGGCAATATTTATTGCTGACTGACTATCGATCAATACAGTAGTTGGTTTTTCTAAGATTCGCCAAGATCCTGTAAAATTATGCATAACCATACAATCTCACATGATGCTTCCCAAGATGATATGTGCTCTGCCCCTGCTGAAGAATTAGCAATTGTTGTCTACTTTTTACAATTCCAAGATACTATTGCTGAACCCATATTCATTAAATAACCTAAAGTGGATTTTTTATCATCAATGTGACCTGCAAAATCAACATCTGAATATCCAACAAGTGTAAAATTTGTGTTCCTTTTATAGAGAAGACCAAAATCTTTTGTACCTTGAATGTATCTTAGAACCCTTTTTGTTGAATTACAGTGACTTTCCCTTGGTTCCTGCATAAACCTTGAAAGTATATCGACTGAATATGACAAATAGGATCAACTATTTGTCAAATAAATGAGACTTCCAACCAATTGTCTATACTTTGTACTGTTTACCAATTCCCCCCCTTCAAATTTTGAAAGTTTCAATTTTTGCTCCATGGGGGTAAGAGAAGGTTTACAATATTCCATGCCATTTTAAAAAAAACTTCAGTGGCATACTTAGTTTGAATAAGGAACATTTGGTTAAGATGTTGAGATACTTCAACTCTAAGATAATAATGAAGTGTCCCTACATCAATCATTTTCAACCCTGCTTTAAGTTCTTTCTTAACCTATTTGACGTGAGATCCATTATTTATTGTTATGATTAAGTCATCAACATATAGTACATGTATCACCATGTGCTTATCCTGCATTCAAAAATAAAATGTATCATCTGATTCACTCTGTTGAAAACCCACCTTTCGTAGGTACTCATCCAATTTTGCATACCAAGCTCGAGGAGCTTGCTTCAAACCATATAAAGCCTTCACAAGTTTGCAAAATTTATGTTATTTTCCTTTAGATTCAAAACCTTGTGGTTGAGTCATGAAGATATATTCCTTTAGATCTCCATTTAGGAAGGCACTTTTGACATCCATTTGATTTAATTTCCAACCATTATGTGTAGCCAAATTGATAACCATTCTGATAGTATTCCATTTAGCTATGTGTGCAAAAGTTTCTTCATAATCAATTTCTTCCTGTTGAGAAAAACATTTACCAACAAGTCTTTCTTTGTACTTGTCAATTTTACCATTGGGATTGTACTTTACTAGATAAACCCATTTACAATCGATGGGCTTAACATCATGTGGAAAATCATCTAAGTTCCAAGGCCCATTTGCAAGTACTGAATCATATTCATTAATCATTGCTTCCTACCATTCTTTATGTTTAGCTTATTCAGTAAAATAAGTAGGTTCAATGGAAGCATGAGCAAAATTATCTTCTACTCTTGAAGATCCACTAGTTCCTATTTTGTTCATTTCATCTGAATGAACATCTTTGAGAAATTGTTCAACCCACTTCGGCTTCTTATGTTGAGGGGATTGTGGATCTGAATCACTATTATTGTTGAAAAGAGGATTTTCAAAAAATGAGGCTCTTCTTTCATCTGAATTATCTGAGGTTGGAGAAGATACTTTTGAAGATTTAGTATCAGAAGATTATTTTTTCATTTCATTATCAGATAAATTGGAAGAACTTTTTGATAAAGAGATGTCTTCTGGAGTAACAAAGTGTTTTTCAAACCAAAATGATTTCTTTGACTTGTTGAATTTACCTTTACCCTTAGTGTTTTTCTTCTCTAAACGACTAAGGAGATGATTAATCTCATCTAAAATGTTACTTTCAGTTTCATCAAAAATGGCATCCCTACTGACAATGAATTTTCCATCTGAAATTAATCTATACCCTTTCTTTTCATCAGAGTATCCAATGAAGATACACTTCATACTTTGGTTTTCTAATTTAGTTCTCTTATCCTTAAGAAATAAAGCATAACATGTTGAGGCAAAAACCCTAAGATGATTTACCTTGGTTTAAAACCATACCAAGCTAAGTAAGGTGTTTTTCCATATAAAGCTAATGTAGGTGATCGATTTTTGAGATAAACTGCAATATGGACTACTTCATCCCAATATTTTGTGCTCAACCGTTTAAACTACATCATAGATATTGCCATGCCCATGAGAGTTCTATTCATCCTTTCAGTAACTCCATTCTGTTGTGGAGTATAGGAATTTTTCAGTTTCCTCTTAATTCCATTGTTTCGACAATAATCATTGAATTCAGTTGAAGTGAATTCACCTCCATTATCAGTTCTCAAAGAATCAATATTTTCTCTAGTTTCATTTTCAATCATGTGTTGAAAATTTACAAACTTTTCAAAAGATTCAGACTTTTCCTTTAAAAAGTACACCCACGTCATTCTAGTGTGGTCATCAATAAAAAAATATAAAGTATCGACATCCACCGAAATAAGATTCCATTGGACCACATATATCACTGTGAATCAAATCCAAATACTTTGTTGCTCTCCATGAGCTGGTTGGAAAAGCTTCTCTCTTTTGCTTGCCTAAAATACAAGCTTCACACTTGAAATTTTGTTTCCTGAAAGTTGGCAAACCCTTTGCCAAATCTTGGGACTTGAGTTTCAAAAGACTATCAAAGTTTAATTGACCAAATCGAAAATGCCATAATCTGAATGAAGACATTTCAGAATTCATTGTTGATGCAACCTCTTGCTTTCTTTGGTTGACTTTCCCATTCATTCTTAGCAACTTCCCATCTTCATATTCAGTCATTATTGTTTTCAAGTTATCCTTCTATGACTTAATATTCACCAAACCATCTTGCATGACAATTTTATGTCCAACTTGTCTGATTGTGACTAAGGATAAAAAATCTTTCTTAAAAGATGGTACATACCAAACATTTGAAATCCATTTTTCACCAATTCGAGGGAGAAAAGCTTGCACTAAACCTTTTCCTTGAGGTATATGAGTTGTATCATCAGCTAAATAAATGGGATTTAGTTGAACATATTGATAATTCCAAAAATAGTCTCTATGATAAGTCATATGTTGAGTAGCCCTTGTGTCCAATATCCAATCATTTTCAAATGAATCTACATCATGAACTGCTGAAAAAACATATTCATATTCATCATTCTGATAATATTGATTTTCTGCATATTGATCTGATTGTTGAGAATTTGAATTTGATGTTTGCTTAAAATTTGGCAATTGATCATTGCTTGTAAGACAATTTGATGCATAATGATCCATATTTAAACATATTTTACATCTTACTTGACTAAAATTTTGTTGAAATTACTGATACAACTGAGAGGGGGGGTGAATCAGTTGTATTTGAGAATAAACAATTTTAAGTCTGTTAAAACATTCTTAAACTTTCTTCAAGTGATCATCAACATTATACAACATATGAACAGTAAAAGTAAAAATCATCAATCACACATAAGGTATACACTGAGACAGATTTTCACGAGGAAACCCATAAAGGGAGAAAACCTCTTCTTCTTCGAAATGATAGGCAGTCTTTCAAGTTCTGTACATCATCTTTAATTGAGCACCAACTGAATGTGAGGCTACTACCTCTTTTTTACAAGCTGCAACTTGTTTGAGAGCACCAACTCTCTGGTTTCTCTAGCACCCACTAGAAGGAAGCACAAACTCCCTATATGTTCCAGCACCAACTGGATGGAAGCACCAACTTCCAGTTACATAGACTCCAACCTGTATAATAGAGAACACTTGTTCTCCCTTGCAGCACTCTGCCACCCTGGTTTCTCTGGCTGCAACCAGATGGAAGCTACAACTTCCTGTGTTCAAGCTCTCACTTGAACCTTTGAGGACAACAGTCCTCCCGAGTACCTCCCAAACTCCCTAAAATATGTGTGAATAAATAAACAGTCAACTATGTAGATGAATCAATTCTTACCAATCTTTCTTTGTTCTCTAAATATGGTCTTCTACAAACTTTTTTTCTTCTCTTCCTCTGTCTGTTCAGCAGGTCTGCTCTGCATCAAATCGTTCTATCATTTTTCTCTGCTTCGACTTCTCTTTCTCATATTTTTCTCTTCTCCGAGATTCATCTTACACTGAGCGTCTTCTTCATCTCCTCCTTCACATTCTATAACTTTTATTTTCTCACCATTTCATTCATTTTTCCATACAGAACAGCCAAACAGACACAGTCTGTCTCATTTTCTTTTATACACCCCTCCACGATGGTTCCACTTCGCATTCTCTTCGGAAAATGAAAGACCACTGTCCAAGCAACTGAAACGCCAACTTATTGGCAATCATGAGTCTGTTTCACTAACAGATTTGTAACTGAAAAGTTAACTGTGAGAGAGAGAACAGTAACCCTTCGATCATATTCCCATTTATCTGCGTTGTTGGATGAACTTTATTGACATTGCCTTTAAATTGGGTTTCGGCATTTTGGCAATCCTGTGCTAAGTGTCTCGACACTTCATTTCATGATTTCTGAAGTCCCGATGCAGGACTTTTCTGCACTATCTCCTTCCCCAATAGGACTATGGTCATAACCAAGCGCCTATGTAAAAAAAAAAAACGTTTTCGCGATTTCTCATTTCGTAATTTTCTACACGATACTCCGTTGACCCCAAGTCAGCGAAATTTCGATCACTTGCCACATGTCCTGTGATTCGATGGTCCAGATGCAATTGATTCAATGGCTACGATTGAATCGCGATTTTGCGATTTTGACATTCTTCTTGCATTGGATTTTTTTGCCTCTCCATGTCGCGATTCACGAAACTTCGATATAGAGTTAGATCAATGATCCAAATCCGATCTCTATTCAACAACTGGGATTAAATCGCAATTTCACTTATCACGAAATTGGCATTCTTGTTGCATTGTTTACTTGCCACTCCATGTTGCGATCCCCGAAACTCCGATATGGAGTTAGATCAATGATCCAGATCTGAGCTTGATTCAACGGCTGTGATTGAATCACAATTTCGCATATCGGGAAATAGGCATTCCTGATGTTCAATGTTCTTGTCACTTCTAAATCCCGATGCACGAAACTCCAACATGGGGTTTGATCAACGGTCCAGATCTGATCTTGATTCAATGGCTGTGATTAAATCGCGATTTCTCATATCTCGATATCAGGATTCCCGATGTTAATAAACTTTGATGCCTCCAAATCTCGATCCCCGAAACTCCAACATTGACTGGAATCAATGGTCTAGATTCAACCTTAATCTGACGGCTCAGATTAAATCGCGATTTCGCATATCGCGATATTGGGATTCCTAATGTTAATTAACTTTGACATCTCCAACTCTCGATCCCCGAAACTCTGACATTGACTGGAATCAATGGTCCACATCAAACCTTGATCTGATGGCTCAGATTACATCACGATTTCACATATTGCGATTATGGCCACTTCTCCTTGCACTTTAAAGACCATGCAGGTTCTCCTTTATCCAACGGTGGTCGGACCCTGTGCTCGGATATAATGCCTGAGATCTATCCTCCTCTTCAGCGTGCTCTTCTTGTTTATATTTAGATCTGATGGCCCTCGTTCTGTCGGGAATTTTGGATGGGATCCAATGATCACAAATGATTCACATCATTCGATCAATGTTTCGTTGCCTTCGATCATTTGCCTTCGATAATTCGATCTTCCTGAACTTATCTTATATTTTCCTGTTGATTACAAACTCCCTGTACTCATGCCATCTTTAATGTTGTACTTGCAATCAATGACAAGCATTCACTGTCTATTAAATATTTGCGACAATCATTCACTGTCTGTTAAATATTTTCCAACAATCTCCCCCTTTGGCATTGATGGCAACACAAGCACCCACATGCATTCGAACTCGACTCTCCGAACTCGACTCTCCCGAACTCTTTTCTCCCCCTTTGACATCAATTTCAAAGAATAAACATTCTTCCCCTTATTTGGTTGCAAAACATACTCCCCATGTCGACTATAAGCATCTTGGAAATCACCAGATATTCAATAAGTACTCCTCCTGACCAGGTGAATATATTAGACACAAGAGATTATAACCCCCAGCTTTTGATGAAGATATCCAAAAGGGGTCACTGCTAATGGTTTAGTAAAGATATCAACAATCTATTCTGTAGAAGGTATATAATTTAGTTGAACAATTCTGTTTGTAACTTGTTCTTTGAGAAAATGGTACTTGATTGGAATATGCTTAGTCTTGGAATGAAGAACAAGATTCTTGGAGACACTAATGGCACTGGTGTTATCACAATGAATTGGAATGGGATCAATGTAATTTACCTTCAGGTCTGCAAGAGTTTGTATCATCCATAAAATTTGTGTGCAGCAGGTAGCAGCATCAATGTATTCTACCTCTGTAGTGAATAATAAAATGGATCCTTGCTTTTTACTAAGCCATGCAAATAATGAGTCACCTAGAAAAAATTCTCCTCCATTGGTGCTTTTTCTCTCATCAACACAGTTTGCCCAGTCTACATCTGAATAAGCAGTTAAATGGAAATTCTGATTTCTAGGATACCACATGCCATAAGTCATTGTTCCCTTCAAGTATTTAAATATTCTTTTGAAAGCTACCAAATGACTTTGTTTAGGAGCAGACTGAAAACGACCTACCATTCCAACAGCTTGCATTATATCAGGACGGGATGCTATGATGTACAGAAGACTACCTATCATGGAGCGATATGTCCTTTGATCAACATCAGGTGAGATATCATCTTTACACAGCTTGCAGCCAACCACCATAGGTGTGCTAACTGTAGAGGAATCTTCCATCTGAAATTTCTTCAACATTTCTTTCAAATATTTTTCTTGAGAAATAAAAATTCCTTCGGAGCTTTGTTTTACTTGTAGGCCAAGAAAGTATGACAATTCTCCTATCATGGACATTTCAAATTCTGTTTGCATAGAATTAGCAAACCACTGGACAGATGATTCATTAGTACAGCCAAAAATAATATCATCTACATAAACCAAAACAACTAGTAAATTATCACCTTTAGACTTAATGTACATGTTATTGTCAACAGTACCTTTCTTGAACCCTTTTTCTTTTAGAATTTTGTCCAGTCTATAATACCAAGCTCGTGGTGCTTGTTTTAATCCATACAAGGCCTTCTTTAGCTTACAAACATAATTAGTATTATCTGTCAAAGAGAATCCTTCAGGTTGCTCCATATATACTTCTTCCTCTAGATCTCCATTAAGAAATGCTGACTTAACATCCATCTGATAAACTTTGAAGTTCTTATGACATGAATAAGAAAGAAATATCCTGATAGCTTCCAATCTTGCCACTGGTGAAAAAGTTTCATCATAGTCTTGACCTTCCACTTGTGCATATACCTTACAGACCAATCTGGCTTTATTTCTAACAACTTGTCATTTTTCATTCATTTTATTCTTGAACACCCATTTGGAACCTATTACATTCTTATCTTCAAGTCTAGGAACAAGCTCCCAAGTATTGTTCTTCTCAATCTGATCAAGCTCTTCATTC
>JZKD02S0568580.1:707326-749489 GCA_000966675.3 Picea glauca | reverse complement strand
GAGAGAGAGAGAGAGAGAGAGAGAGAGAGAGAGAATTGAATTGGAAAATAAATCAAGAGGAGGTGGATATCGATGGCATAGTCTCCTTACTTACAACCTCAAATTCATCTTGCTTGAGTATGTCCTTGATAAACTCTTCCTTATAAATTGGCTTCTATTATAACCTCAATTGATGACCGTTGGCCATGTGTGGGGTCCTATATTCATAAATGGTGCAGAATTTCATAAAGCCATTGTCATAGAAAGTATCAATTTCATATGGTACCATTTAGTGGATGCATAATTTACCTTTGAGATATTTGTATCTAGGACCAAACAAGAGAGTAAATTTACCTCCTCTAAACCTTTTTTTATGGATGAATCTATCATACCATTTAACTCTTTGTTTCTAGACAATATAGGTTTGTTGTAAACTAGTCATGTGGATCTCATCAAGCTCATTAATATAATTTAGCCAATGTTGTTGAGCCTCTAAAAGATCCAACCCATTTTTGATGTAGTTCTTAGAGTTTTGACCTCAAATTATATGGGAAGAACTATATTATTACCATACATGATCTCGTAAGGACTAAATGTTACGGTATTTCTTCAAGTGGTGTGATAATCCCAAATATCCTCTTTAATCCTATTGGTCCAATCCTTGTGATAAAAATGCATTTTTTTGGTCAATATGGCTTCCAAAACCTTATTTGTGACTATTGGGGAATAGGGTGAAACCTGTTATGAAATTGACAAACAATTGTGTATATAATAAAATAGGGAATAAAATTTTGAAGACAAAGGTGGTGTCTAGAGACACCATTACATCACTTAAGAACTTAATACTATGATCAGAACATTGCAATGCATATTGGAAATTTATATCACCATATGATATCACATGATTGCATGGTGATAATCACACATTGGGTCTTCTATTTATAGCCTCAATATCTAACCAAATTCCATGAAATTAGGAGGATCTTGTCCACATATAACCATCAGTTGTTAGAATTGACTTGATCAAATCTGAAATATATAGTTGGCTCGACAAGGATTCTTGAACCGACCTTCCATGCTTCCAACTCGTAGTCGATTGTTGGGTTGGTCGATCCACCACCTGACTATCTTTTATTTTTGGTCAATTGTCTGATCGAAAAGCTTGTCGACTACTTGATCGAGTGATGTAGAGATTTGTTCGATCACCTAACCATCTATTTCCATATGTAATTCGATTTCTTGAACAAATGAATCCAAGAGAAGTGTGATGAACCATCAAGGCTTGATGTTCCAACACCCCCTCATCAGGACATGTCTCTGGAGATTCAGGAGGTGAAATTATGTTAGCATCATATCCCCAAATAATTGTAGCATTCTAAATCCAAATCATCGTACATATTTTGATAAATATAGCTTCAGATAAAGGTTTAGTAAAGATATCAAAAACCTAATCATTTGTTCTACAATATTCAATTGAGACAACATTCTCATGAACTAACTATCTCAAATAGTGATCATGGATCTCAACATGCTTCATATTACTATGGGAAATAAGATTGTAAGCAGCCTATATAGCACTTTGATTATCACAGTCAATTGTAATTGATGTTTTAAAAGGAAATACAAGTTCACCCAAAAGTTGTGGATCCATACTACTTCAATACCTACTTGAACAACACCATGATATTGTTCTTTTTTAGTCGACAAGGAGACTACATTTTATTTCTTTCACAACCACACCAACGGTCCAGTGCTAAAGAGAAAAAGTTGGCCAGAAGTGGAATTACGATCATCATTGTCTCTAGCCTAGTTGGAGTTGGTGACATCGACCAATGAATATGAACTTTGACAATACTTGATACCAAAATGAGTGGTACCCCTAAGATATCAGATAATTCATTTGACTTCTTTCTAGTGGATTTCTTTTGGGTCTTGCATAAACCAATAAACCACACTAAGAATAAATGAAATGTCATGTCGACTATGAGTAAGATAAATAAGACTATCGACCAATTGTCGATAAACTGTAGCATCGACTGTGGGTGTTTGACAAGTTTTGGTGATCTTTACTCCATATTGGAAAGGAGTAGCACATGGATTACAATTATCCATCTTAAAATGTGTGAAAAGATCAATTTTATATTTAGATTGAGAAATGAAAAAACCATCACATAGTGGTAATACTTGAAGACCCAAAAAATAATGCAGAGTACCAATATTTGTCATGTCAAAGGAGTCAACAAGTTGTTTCTTCGATATAAGAATGAGATTAGTATTATTTCTTATAATGAAAAGGTCATCAACATATACAACAACAATAAAAGTATCTCCATTAGTATGGAGGACATACAAGCTATGATCAGATTCACAATGTTTGTAACAAAGTCGAAGAAAGAAAATGTTTATCTTAGCATACCAAGCTTGGGGAGCTTGCTTCAAACCATTAAGAAACTTATTGAGTCGGAAAACCAACATATAATATGTCACAAAATAGGTGGTTGTTCCATCAAAATTTCTTTAGACATGTCTCCATGAAGAAAAGCACTATTCACATCCATTTGATGGTTTTTCCATCCAAAATGAGAATCAAGGGAAAGAATAAGTGGAACAAAGTTCATCTTTGGAATAGGGGAAAATATCTCAATGTATTTGATACCTTATTGTTGCGAAAATCCCTTTGCAAACAACTGTGCTTTATGTCACTAAACAATACTTTCAAAGGTAAATTTGGTCTTGTAGACCCATTGACACCTTACAACATTCTTTCCTTGTGGTTGAGGAACTAAGTCCCAAGTGTGATTCTTGGAAAAAGGATCAATTTCTACCTACATCGCCCGTTCCCATTCAGGTCATCCTTGAGCATCCAAATAGGCAACACGATTAGAAGTTTAAAGAACACAAGTCATCAATGCAACGTTGGCATGTTTATTTTGACTTCAAGTTTTTTTTCTGAAGGAAACATCACTGACATCAAGTCCAATTGAGTCAATTGTATTGGAATATCATATGGGTAGACAAGATATAGGTGAATTGTTGTTCATTGTAGAAGGTCAATCAAAAGTCACAACAATTTCATTCGACGGAGATGGTGGACTAGTCGATACAAATATCTATGGACTAATTGACTTAGAGGTTGATGATCTAGTTGAAACAAGAGAAATGTTCCACTGTCCAATCAAAGGACTGAAAAATGGAACAAGAGAACCAGTGTCTGAGACAATATCAAAGGGATCATCCTGCAACAATATAGAGAAGGAATTCAACAATTTGATGCCAGAAGAATTCTCATCAAACCATACATTTCATCTGATAATGATTTGTTGTTTGACAGGATCACACAGTCAATAGGATTTTGGCTCTTTAAAGTAGCCCATAATGATGCAATCATGACTCTTTTCATCCAACTTATTTTTGTAATCATCAGAAATATGAGCCCAGGAAACACATCCAAACAAAAGAAGGTGGCCAATTGAAGGATTATTTCCACACCATTGTTCAACAGGAGTCATGGAAGGAACGAATTGAGTCGATATACAATTGAGTCGATATGCAATTGAGTATATTGTTTGCACAATATATCGCTTCATACCAGAAGTCAGGAGGCATATATTTGGCCTACAAAAGACATCTAGCCATTTCAACTAACATTTTATTCTTTCATTATATGACACCATTATACTGATGTGTGTGAGGAATAGATCGTTTCCAATCAATACCATATCGAACCAGGAATTCTTCAAAATTTTGATTTAAATACTAACCACCATTGTATGATCTCATGATTTAAATACTCACCACATTTATTTTCATAAAAGGCTCTAAACTCTTTGAATTTTTCAAAGACAAGATTCTTATTCTTTATAAATAAGACCCAAGTGAAACAAGAGAGATCATCAATGAAAGTAAAAATATACCTTTCACCTATCAAGGAAGTTATATTGGTGCAACAGACATCACTATGAACCAAATCTAGGAGGTTCTATGCTCACCACACATTTTTAGAGTCAAAAGGTGTTTCATTATTCTTTCCAAGAACTCAACCTTTATAGACTCCTTCAAGGGGAAACACTTTAGGTGTACCAACAACCATGTTTTGAGTTTCCATCAACTGCATACTTTGAAAATGAAGCATTCCTTTGTCTGTGTCCTTGCTTCATCTCTCCCTCTCTTTCGCAAGCCAGTTCCTAAAGTTTTCCCTTCGACTGGTAAAGTCATTTTTTCCCTCTTGTTTAAGCGACATGGTTTCCCTTGATGTCTTACTTGAATAAGTCTCAGTCTGAAGCTTTTCCATTTTTCTCTAAGGATGGACACTCATCGGATTTTGCTTCAATTACTCGTCATTTATGTTTTCCCAAGCCCACAGTAGCTCGTCCAAGTCTATGTTTACATAGGCATCAACCATGAGCACAAAGTGAAACACTCAAAGTGATCTATTTTGGGCTCAAATCAAGCAAGAAGGCAAGTTCATTTTTCAATGGATGAGATTCCATGTGAATTTCATATTAGAAGCCCTAAGGCATTTAGGATTATGAGGTTACGCAAGGATTAATGACTAGGTGGAGGCCCCAAAATTAAATTTCAAGAAAAGGATTAAGTCTCGACCATCGGATCTCTTTGGGAAGATATCAGTGATGGGGAAACATTTCAGAAATCGGGAATCCGAAAGATTGTAAAAGTTATTCATCCAAAACTGCGAAGTCTCGAAAGTTGAAGGCATATGGGTTGTCAATCTAAAATCCACGTGGAGGAAGATGTGAAAAAGCAGAAGGAATCACTATAGGATTTTCTAGATAAGAAGCATGCAAAGTTCCCAAAGGCCAATCTAGTGGAAGAGATCATGGCCATATATACAAAAGAATGCATGGTGAAAGATAGGTGAATTCATGGATTGATAGTTCGAAGGATTTGCAAGGAGAAAGGTGCATATTTTACGAAGCGCAAAGTTGCGAAGAAATCAGGAGTAGAGACTTGGGTCAAAACCCAAGGTCATGTGGGAGGCGTGCCCAGGAAGAAACTATAGTGCCCATTGCATGGATCTATCCAATTCAGAGTTCTGAGTTAGCAATCACAGTCATCGACTGCGGAGGATATCCGATTGTCAATCTGAGTAAAGTGATTTCTCTGATCTAGGTATCGGGAGATCTAGAGTCAAGTGGTGTGAAGAATCCTGAAACACGAAGTCCCGAAGAACCATTTGGGATAAGATCCAGCTCATGGCCCAAGGTCATAGGCAGGAAGGGGCAAATGGAGAAGGAGTTGGCACCTGAAGCTTGAGGTTTCAGAAGCGCGAAGGAAGAGGTTGGAGGTTTCATAAGACATGCACCAAGGGTTGAAAGGGCATGTGTTAGTTACAAAATGAGACCATCAAGGTTTTAAAGAGACAGATTTGACTCAAAGAAATACTAGAAATGCACAACAAACTCTAGGCATTAAGCCTCATTGCGATCCTAAGAGGAAGCAGTTAATGAAAAAGGAGTGGTGGTTGAAACCTCGACTCACTCCATAAATAGAAAGCATGGACGATATGGCCATGGAGACAAAACTGTCAGCCCGAGGTCCCCCTATGTATGGTTTTTCTTGCATACCCATGCTAAGATGAGTTTACATATGACAGGAGGATACACACACATTCTGATAGAAGAAGGTGCAGACCAAAGACTTTGAATGGAGTGTCCATATCACACTCCTGGTAGTTGTTGACTGATCTGAGTATAAATAGATCAGTTCAATATTTTGTTAAGGTCATCAACTGGTTGAGCAAAGCTCCCTACTTTGTAATATTTTTATGCTAGAACTGTTCTCTGGTTATGTATCAAATTTGAGACTTTCCTATTAATAGAAGTCAGTTTCTCTCATCTCTTTGTAAAAATTGTGCTAAAACACTCGAGCATGGAGGATCCAGTCAAGGTTGTATTTCTATTGTAATGAAGGTTTGATTATAGTATTGTTGTGACCAGTTTTAGTCAGATCCCTTGTTGTCTTATTTCCCCTTACGCTGAAAGGATCGGGCATGGAGGATCCAATCGAGTTGTTGTAGTTGCATTGTGATGTAGGTTTGATCATTATGCTACTGCAACATATTTCATTGTCTGAAACGTGAGTTCAAGAATTCTCTTGAGCCTGAGTTTTTCTTCACCAAGCTACTTGAAAGTCAGATTCCCATAGAAGTCTTGTTCACCTTTCTCACTAAGTCTTCCTTCTGCTCATACTTAAACTCAACTCACTGACTGAAGTTAATGAGGCCCTCACTTACCTGTTCATTGCTTGTCTAGTTTCTTTGTTAAAATCATTATTGTACTGAGTTTTGTCCTTTTGAACTCCACTCATAAAACCAACATCCACCAAACATTCTTATGGGTACCAGGCTTATCCTCTTGCAATATGAGGGTGAATATCAGTGCTAACATTCATGGGGCCTCTTCCATGGAATGAATTGAAGAAATTTACCTGGGATAGAACAACAAATAAATTACGATTCTGAAGGTGCATCAGAAATCGGTAACTTGAAGATTGCAACTTGCACCTGGTGACTCCATTGTTTCAGTTATGTCTCCCAAAGGAAGACACACGAGATCTACTCCACAACTACCTCTGGCTACACCTAATGCCAACCTATAAAGATTATCAGAAAAGGAAAGACCCCTCGAGAATGGATTTCAACTGTTGTATCAGGTGATTATGATAATTTGCATGATTCCTTTTTCAAAACTCCAATAGCTGCATCTAATTTTCTTGTTACACCATCTATTGGAGTTTCCAAAAGTTTAAATTTTGAGAGTTTTCTTGTTGAATTCTCCCCTTCTAGGCCTCATTTAGAAGAAATTTTTGACACCCCTGCTTCCCCTGAGGTTGTAAAGTGGTTCAAACCTATGAAGTTAGAAGGTTGTCCCACTTTGGGTTTTCCTACTACTCTTCCTGTCATAGTCACTACATATAAAGGGGGGGGGGGACTTCTTTTCCTTTGAGCCCCCTATCATCCTCCCCCAAAAATCAACTATTTCCCTTCTCCCATAGAAACGTATTTCTAGTCTCACATGTCCGAACTCCTTTCCCCCTTGGTTCTCCTATAGTTCACATTCCGATGGTAGGCGCTAATCCTCCTAGAAACAGAATGGATGCCATAGTGGTTTCTAGGTACACCCCTCTTATTTTACCTCATCCTATGAATCCCCTCCCAGTTGGACATTACCTCAACTACATGCCCAAGTTTACAGGAGAGTAAGACATAACTGTTGAAGAGCACCTTTCAACTTTTTACAATTATGCATATAATCTTAATATTGAAAATGAAGATTCCTGGTTGAGATTTTTCGTACAGAGCCTTGATGGTGAGGCTATAAAATGGTTCAGCGGTCTAAATCCTGGATGTATTGATGGGATTGAAGCTCTAGATGGTGAATTCTTAAGACATTGGGGGATAAAAAAGACTTCCTTTATTATATCACAGAGTTTGGATCTCTTAAGACAAAAGAAGGGGAATTTGTATCGGACTTCTCCAAGAGATTTAATAAGATGTACAATAAGATACCCACTGAGATTAATCCTACTGAAACCTCTGCCAAGAGAACTTATGCTACTGCTTTTGACCCTGAGTTTTTTCTCCTGCTGAAAGAAAGAAGAGCTGCCTCCTTGGATCATATGCAAGACACATCCCTTGAAGTAGAATCCAATATATTGGCAGTGGATAAACTTAGACATAAGGTTTATAGAGATAGAAGAAAAGGTAGGGCTGAAGCTTTGACCTCCGGTTCCTCTGCTTCCCACCCTCAAGTTGATGAGTTAGAAAAAATAGTAAAATCACTTTCTGAAGAAATGGAGAAATTGAAAGTCGAAGGGAAACAAGGATATAGGAACACCCATAACACTAATAATAGGGGTAATTTCAGAAGACCAAATAATGCCCCTCATATCATCCAGAGAGATCAAATAAATAGGGAAAGGGGTGATCAAAAAATACAAACCCCTCTCCAAAATAACCTGGTTATTGATGCAGAAGGAGAGGAAGAAGAAATAGATCCTGAAATCCATTGTCTTGGTGGCACCTCTTTGTCCCCTCATTTAACTCGATCTGCATATTAAGAGTCCCTCATGGATAGCCAGCTAAATGAGATGAGAAAAGGGGAAACTACCAGTGGAATTTCAAATAAATACAACCTAAGGTCAAAGAAAAAAGAGGGAGAACCTGACATTCCTGAGCAACCTACTAGAGCAGTGAAACCTGTTAAGCAGGTGTCACCTAGCAACAAAGAAAATGAGCCTCATAACCCCCAAGAAGTGGTTAAAATCCCTATCCCAGAAGTAAAGGAGATTTTGAAACCTCTCTCTTCTTTTAGCTTCGAGAATGAGATTCAAAAGATTAAAATTCATGTACCTTTCTTGGAGATAGTTAAGCATGAGGATTTCAAAATCTAACCTCTCCAAAGTGCTGCAGCCTGAGCCTTCATCTCATTCCATAGATTCATTAAACATCCAATATGAACATCTTGCTATCATAATGGGACCTTTGGTCGAAGATAGAGATGAATCCTCCCCTCCTTTATATACCTCATTGAATATCAATGATAAGGTGATGCACAAATGCTTGATGGATTCAGGGGCATATCACAATATCATGCCTAAGATTGTCATGGAGGAGCTCAGATTAGAGGTTACAAAGACTTACCATGACCTGTACTCGTTTGATTCCAGGAAGGTGAAGTGCCTTGGGGTTATCAAAGAATTGGTTGTATCTTTGTTCCAATTGCCAATGAAAGTTATAGTCATGGATATTGTAGTGGTTGATGTCCCCCATAAGTTTTGGATGCTTCTATCTATATCTTGGATAAAAATACTGGGGGAAACCTTGCAGATGGATCTTTCATATGCCATTATTCCTATGTTTGGAGGTGAAAAAATAAGGCTTTATAGGGAAGCACAACTTGCTTACATCATTAGTGATGAAGCAAATCTGACCAACCACCCCATTTTTGCAATAGACAGTGATCTGGGAACCAACATGTTACAAATCACTGATAGTCCTCAAGAAAATATTTAAATTAGAAAGCATCCCATCACCTCTTATGAAGAACCTCCTTCCAATGTCTCTGTTTGGAAAATGTTTTTTGATGGAGCCTCTTCCAAGGAAAACGTTGGGGTTGGGGTAGTTTTCATTTCCCTGACCCAAGAAACCATATCACTGTGTTTTAAGCTAGAATTTGAAGCAACAAACAATGTGGCAGAAGATGAGGCTCTCATTTTGGGTTTGAGAGCTACTAAAGACTTGGATATTGAGGAGCTAGCGATGTTTGGGGATGCTGAGTTAATTGTCCATCAAATCAGAAATCTCTATCAGGCTAAGCATCCTAGGTTAAGGGCCTACAAAAATGAAGTATGGGATCTTGTTGACAGTTTCTTCTTGGATTTTAGTATCTCATTTTTTCGAAGAGAGGAAAACTCTATGGCAGATTTATAAACCTAATTTGCACCCAACTTGCATACCTGGCCTCTGGCCCTACTAGTTACCAATTTCTTGAGCCAAGATCTTCTAAAAAGCCCTCTCTTTTAAGCTACTTGCACCCTGGCCTTCTACAACCCGCGTATGAACACATCCATATGCTTAAGGGCCTTCTACAACCTGCGTATACTGACAAAAGCACAAAAAATGGAAAATTGCAGACAGGAAACAGATTTTCGGGAAATTTCTAAAACCGTTTGACTGCCTATGGCCCGTCATTCAACTAGATAACTACCTATAAAATAAGGGGTAGGGGTCCCATTTAAAGGAGGAAGAATAAGAGCATAGAAAATCTACCCAAATTTATCCCCCCTTTGCCCCAATTTCCTGCAATTGTATTGTGAGGTTGAGTAGTTGGTGCATTGTGAAGAGGAACCCACGACCAGGTTCAAGGAGCAGTGTCGGCCACATATTTTAAGTTTACTCTTGTGAATATTAATACAAAAAGAAACACTTTTTTTCGTCCCACCATATCATGTGTTCAAATTGTTTATTTATTTTACGATATTGTCACATCTAAACCAACAATTAGTATATAAAATGCATGTTTGCAGCACTCTGTTTGTCCATGTGTGAATGTAGGTTAGCTTTGGGAGGAGGCTTGCAGTCAAGGACCAAGTGAAAGTGAAGGGATTGACATCAAACAAAGGATTTAAGGTAGAGTTACCTAATCTTGTTTGCACCTTTGTATTACATGAATGTGGGGTTTTGTGTTGGGAGAACGGGAAAAAGTAGAGGCCTTTAAATGGTCATTTTCTGCATGCATGATTAGATCCCTTAAATGCTAAGTCTGTAAGTGGGATTTCCCACTCCTAGAGACTCCACTGGGGAGTCTTTAGGTTTCTTTGGGGATTTTTTATTGGGTATTTTGAAATTGGTTTTACTACATTTTCTGAGTTTCTGCAAGAAGTCTGAGTGTTCAAGGGTTCTAGTTCTCAATACTAGTCTTCCTTGGTATACTTACCAGACTATGTATTTTATGTTTTTGAGAGTCTTAAGAGGCATACGTGCCCTGTAGTGGGACAACACGTGTATGCACGTGCCCTACATTTAGTCAGCCCGTGTATGTATGCCTGCTGATGAAGTGTTAGTTGTGTGTCGGAGAACCCAACAAATCCTTCTCAGGAAGAGGCAGTCATCCTCTCCCCTGAAGAAGTGATCCTTTTCAGGGATCTTCTGGGGTCCTTCTAGGTCTCTTATTGAACAGTCCATAGTCAAGTAAAAACCTCAGGATTAACTTTGTTTTGCTATATTTTTCTTGCCTCTTTGCGTCAAAGTAAGTTTCTTTTTACCTTTAAGGGGTGCTAGTGTTCAATACCAGTATCCTCTGTTGAAGCTTAGCTGCTTCTTTTCTTTTTTTTGAAGGATTTCAGAGGCACATGCAGCCTACAGTGGGCCTACCCACGTGCACACATGCCCTTCCCTTCTACAACCCATGTATGCATGCTAGTTGTTGAAGAGACAGTCGCGTACCTATCTAGAAAAGTTTTTGGAGGCTGTCATCCTCCTCCCTATCAAGTTTTTACTTCCCAGGGTCTTTGTTGTCTGAATGTGGTCTTTGTCATAGCAGTTTAGCCTAGGTTTGGACTCTATTACAACTTTCTTTTTCATTCAAAGTCTTCTTATGTTTCTTTGTGAGGTTTTTTGATGAGATAGTGAGTCAGTCTGATCTGCCTTCTTGGTTGTTAGTATCTCCCCATGGTCAGTGGTTGGCCAGAAACTTTTATTGGATTTGTCTTGTCTTAGGTTTGTTTTTTATCATTTTTTCCTTCAAAAAAGGAGAAAGCTTCCATCTTTAGGCTTTTTTTTTTTTGAGGCACAATAAAAAAAAAGTAGATTTTTTCTTTGTTTGGTTAAGTAGTCAAGTGCTTGCACAGATTATTAGGAAAAATTTCATTTTCATAAGTTCTTGGTTGATTGACTTAGGACAATAAGTAGCTTGTAATCGAGTGAAAGCTTGTTTTCAATTTTCTGTCAAAAGATCTTAGAAAGAAATTTTGAAAAGTTGGTTAATGTAATTTTTTTTTGAAAAAGTAGTCTTGTTTTAAGAACTCTGCATGTTCTTCTTTTCGTCACTATAAAACATAACTGGTTTCATTATCATCTCCTATGAATTTAAAAAACAACCACTAAAATAATTTTTTAAACAAAATATTTTAGACTTTATGTTTTGTAGGGTACAACAACAAGTCTAAGACTAGAGCCTTGATTTAGGTTGGAGAGGAAACTCTTCAAGGATACCAAACACAAACATAAGAGTCTGAGCTAGGGAGTGTTCAAAGTCTAGTTACCATGAAATTTTTCAACGACCCCTCTCTAACACAGGGGATAAATACAAGGTCGCGTGCGAAAAGGTAGCGGAGATAACCCCTCCAAAACCAACCAAGAATAGTGGGGAACACATATAGAGGGCTTGTCATGGGATTCCGTCGTTAGCACTTGCCATGGAGCTTCATGGGTCTTGAATCCATTAGAGGTCCTCAGTTTTCTTTTGGAACACTTGCTATCAATACACTGGATAGGTTTCGGGCTTGATACCTTGCTCATTGCGGTCCAACCGACTATCGACTATACCCGCCTGGCAATTGTTTGTGAGCTGGCAACCTAGTTGCCTATCATTCTAGTGACTTACACAGGTGACTGCAGGGGTATACCACGGTACCTAGGACAAACATCGGGCCACACTTTGTAGAGTATACCCGTAGGGTGTTTCCGTATTCAAGTTTCACTTGCACCGATAAGTTTCTTTAGTGTTGGTTGTTGTAACTGTTCTTCCAACTAGCTAGTGACTACCTGTTTTATCGCATAGGATTTTTTTTTTTGATAGAGTCTGTTTGTTTCTCAATCAGTTAGAAAGGTGTTAGTGTGTCTCTGATCTTCTCACATAGTGGAGGATCAGAATCTCTGCCAGTTGTGAAGGCTTCTTGGCCTACCACCGGTCGATCTGGAGCCACCCCCACCGCCGCTAAGGAGGAAGCTAGACCATCAAGGGTCGTTTGAAGAAACTGGATCACGAGTAACTGTGCCCAACCCACCTTTGAGAGAATAACATCTCATCCCGAAGGAGCCAACCATTACTAACCTTGGAGTGCAATCTCTTTCTCCTAACAACCCTTCGATTATGGATCTTTCAGTGCCCGTTGTCATACAGGTCTATCCTTAAGAGCGTTTGGAAGTATCCCAAACAGAGATGGAACCAAATCCCACAACTTCTTTAGGGAATTCTCATGTTCCCTCTATGGATGTCATGACTAGGGGTGTTCCACCTCCTAACCAACTGTCGAAGTCTGGGCCACTATGGTCTCGACTGCCTCTACTTTGGGCAATGGTTCGCTCCCATCTTTGGCGGCGATCAATGCACCATTTTCTTAGAGTGCGACAGGCCCTCCGTTCACATATAGAATGCTTGGATTAAATCCAAATGATGTCCCTTTTGACTCCACTCAACCAAATCTAAGTCTAGGGGCATGGAGTTCAAACACTCCTCTGCAAGGGTCCACGACGATATTTCCAGCTCCTTATAATGCTTTCCCTTACGGAGGGGGTCACATACCTCCTTCGTTCCCTACACTTGATGGTGCTCACCAACAATCCATTTGGCCAAACACGAACTATGGTTTGTATGGAGTGAGTAGTCAAGGACTTCCTTCTAATAGTCAGTCGGTAGGTTTGACACCATTCTCTTTATTCGATGTGTTTGCTAATAATGATTTTTCGTCTACTGCTTTCCACACCGGGGAAAACCCTGGTTATGGACAACCAAATCTTATGCAGGGTACTATTCCTGCACGGGGGGAAAACCAAGGAATATCTTCCCCCCAAGGACCTTGGAATCCTTGCCAAGGATCAGCTTCCTCATCATGGATTTTGGTAGGGGAAACCCTTTCCAAACTCATTGGAACCTCGGACAAGGTTCAACACCTATGCCCTTCGTGTCGGAAAGGGGCATACCCTCTCAAATATTTGGACCACAATGCAAGCCCAACCTCCTTTTTCCTTCTACGGAAGTTAGACGACGATGTGTCAACAAGTACAAAATCCATACGTTGGTCCTAGACAAGGTTTTTACCAGAATCCTGGACAACAGCCAAACTTTTCCTGGCAACCTGGTGCCAGTCAAAATACAGGTCCCTTTTTCCATGGTCATAATCAGTAGCCCAAACTACCATTCCTGGAAACTTTGCATTTGCCTGACTTAATGAGGTTGTTGAATGACCCCATCTGTCATGATCTACATTGGCCTCCTATGTCGACCAAGTTGCCTTTGGACATTCCAATGTTCGAAGCCAAACCTAACGAATATCCAGGCGATCATGTGACTACTTTTCATCTCTGGTGCTCATCTAACTCATTAAAAGACGACTCCATCTAGTTGTGCTTGTTTCAATGCACTCTCATAGGGAGTGCTGTGAAATGGTACATTGAGCTCGACCACTCAAGATACTCTTCCTTCGACGAATTGGAAATGGCTTTCTTAAACCATTTCCAATTACCTATGAGATACGATGCCAACACTGAATTGCTGGCCAACTTTGAGCAGAATAAAGCGGTCCATATTTCTGATCACATCCAAGAATGGAGACACCGAAAGAGTTTGATAAAAGTACCAGTCCCACCATAATTTTTGCTGGAGTGGTTCCTTAAGTCTTTGGTACCCCAGTTATCCAAATATGTAGCGACATTGGGAGTCTTTTTTGAAGAAGACGCGATAATGAGAGCTCAACATCTTGAGTTGATTTACTCACAATCTGGCCTACTTTATGAAATCTTGTCGGATGCACCTAGGTCAATTCTTGACAAAACCAGACAGAGATCTGGACCGCATGTCGATGGAATTGTTGGTTCAACACAAGCTAAGATCACTGATCCACTATCAAAATAATTGCAACAATTGTCGATACAATAGACAACAGACAACTAGACCACATGTCCGGCTGCTCCCCCTACCCAAATGTCAAATTTACATAGTGTACAATCGACAAACCCGAAGGCCAACCAACAACCCGACAGGAAGAAGAAATAATGAAAGAAGGGTAAGGGGGATAAGAAACCTACCAATAATGCTGGCGGGAGAAACACTGAAAAGAAAAAGATGAACTATCCATGTAATCTGTGCACATAAGACCACCCAACTTATCAATGCCCTCAGCTCGCAGAGGCCCAAAATTTATTGGCACAACAACAACCTGTTGTGTTAATAAACCCATTCCAACATGGGAAAAATTTAACTCAAGCCTTGGTGAGCGTGGAAGGGGGTAGTCAAGGACCTCCTCCATCTCCGAGCAATCCTTCGTTTGCGAATGGGTACATGATGAAAGGTGATGCATACATATCAACCAGAGTGCATTATTACGAAATGCCTAGCTCCTCTAAGAAGAGTAAAGAAGCTGATATCCCCCCTCTTCCTCTCCATATTGAGAAGATGTTGGGCGAAACAATGACACGCATCCCAAAAAGTGCGTTCAAGAAAGATTCTCACAACCCCAATGCAAGGGCTACCCATAACTACTTTTTGGTGGAGGATTTGTCACAAACCCCTTGTGCGATGTCTGCTTTGGAAGTCCTCCAAAGTTTCCTTTCCCATAGAAAGGCTCTGTTAGCCGCTTTAGGATTCGCTGAGACTTGTAATCCAGGCACAATCATGCTTGATATGACTGACTTAAAACCTCATCTCGCTTACCATGTTGTGTTTCAAATAGTAGTGGCTTATACCAAGAAAACTTTTACACGGAACATTTTCTGCACAGTAGTTGATGAGGGCACCTCGACATGTGTAATGTATTGGTGTGTTGGAAGGCCATAGGCCAACCCATTTTGTCTCTGTCACCAACTCTTCTTACCACTTTCGATGGTTGTTATTTCCGACCACATGGAATCATTCCCTCTTTCTCCGTGCAGTTAGGGGGGAACATTATGTGCATCGAAGTTGAAGTAGTCGATGCTCATCTTGACTATAATATTCTGTTAGGAAGGAGTTGGAATTATTCTATGCAAGCAGTGGTTTCTATTGTTTTATGGGTCTTGTTGTTTCCACACGAGAACCAGATAGTGACCATTGATCAGTTGTCTTTCTCCCATCCTGACCCTTCATCGGGGGCATCCACGATCCCGATGATCGACAACCCTCAAATCTTCATCGTCAACATAGGGGTTAGCTTGTGCGCACCTTTGATGGGTACTTTTTATTACCTCCCCCCTCCCGACAATGTTAAGTTCATATCAAAACAGCCTAAGGTTGATATTTTTCAAGTCTCGTCATTTCATATGACTTACTTTCATGATCCATGGACTCTTCCTTCCCCATCAAGCATAATGGAAGGGATAGGGCACCATGGCATGGCCATGCCCTTGTCTGTGATAGAAGTTGCATACTCTATATTCCAGCAAACTTCCTTCGACCTCGATTTGATTCCCGCGCAAGAGTTAGATTTGATTTCATAGCCTACTTGGGCTCGAGGTTCCCTTGCCGATACTAATTCTTTAGACATAGTCTTTCCCTCCGACGAAGCGATCATAGAGGCAATGACCAATCTAGACAAACCTTGGGATGATATCCATCACGGATCTTACTTCCTCCCAGAGTTAACAAGAATTGAAGCAGGAGAATTCATTTTGACTATGACTGGACATAGGTCTTGTCCTATCAATCCCTTGGCTATGCACACAGTTTATGACGAGGGTAATATGGCATCCATATCTGAAACGATGCCTATTGATATCTCCAGAACCCATAGTGTCATAAAGAATGTCCTTGTCAGAGCTGATATCTCTCCCGAAGAGATTCGAATCTACACAAATTTATTTAAAGAATTATGTGACGTTTTTTCTTGGTATTATGAGGAAATGCCAGGTATCGATCCCAGAATTGTCAAACATGAAATCAAAACTTATCCTAACACTAAGCCGGTCCAGCAGAAGCTTCTTCCAGTCAATCCTAGGAAAGCAGTAGCTATCAAAGTTGAAGTAGAGAAACTTCTTAAGGCAGGTTTTATCTACCTCGTTCACTTGACTCAATGGGTGTCAAACACCATTCCAGTTGATAAGAAACAGGGTACGATTCACATTTGTACGGACTTCCATGATTTAAACAAGGCTTTTACAAAGGATAATTTCCCTACACCATTTATTGACCAGATGGTCGATGAATGCGTAGGATGCGAGGCCTTTTCTATCATGGATGGTATTTTGGGCTACAATCAAATACAGATCAAACCTGAAGACCAACACAAAATCACTTTCGTTTGTCTGTGGGGTACATTCGCTTATAGAAAAATGCCTTTTGGTCTGAAAAATGATGGAGATACATTTTAGTGGGCCATGTCTTTCGCTTTCCACGATATCAAACATATAGTTGAGGATTACCTTGATGACTTAGCATTACAATCTTGTAAGAGAGTTGATCATCCTACGCACCTCAGACTCATCTTTGAGTGATGTCACTACTACAAAATTTGGTTGAATCTAAACAAGTGCAGTGTCTATGTTACGTTAGGTCATCTGCTAGGTTTCATAGTTTCAACAATGGGGATCATGGTTGATCCTCTCAAGGTTGAGGAAATAGTTCAATTGCCTCCCCCACACGTGATCCTTCAACTTCAAATTTTGCAGGGAAAAGCGAACTTCTTACGACGTTTCATCACAAACTATGCTGAGATCACAAAGGGATCTATGCGTTTACTCAAGAAGGGCATCCCTTTTCATTGGGATGAAGCTGCTCAATGCTCATTTGATTCTTTGAAACATGCCCTCATGACTGCCTCTCTACTTCAGCCACCCAATTATAAGAAAGACTTCTTATTGTACTTGGCTGCAACAGAGTCGACCATCGGTATGGTCTTGGTTTAGGAAGATAATGTGATTTCTGAGTATGTGATCTATTATCTAAGCCGAGGCCTGGTTGGACCGAAACTTAATTATTCCCATGTTGAAAAACTTGCATTGGCAACAGTTCATGCTGTCCAACAGTTCCATCATTATATCTTGTTTTGCAAGACCATCGTCATTGCCATTGTGAATCCTTTTCAATACATGTTGACACGATGATTAATTGGCAGAAATATCAGTAGATGGATAGTTGTCCTCCAAGAATTTGACTTAGATTTTGTTTCAACAAAATCCAAAAAGTCAATGGTCTTTGCGAAACTCATATCGGAACTTCCGGTCGAGTTAGGTGATTTTGTGCCCGAAAAGTTGCCTATTGAAGGAGACATGTTTTTTATCGTGTCTTCGGACCCCTATTATGGAGATATACTTGTTTATCTCTAGAATTTGAAGTGCCCCACCTCTTCTTCTCATGATGAGCGTCGTTGTATATTCCATCAAGCCAAGAATTATCTTATACTTGAAGATACATTGTATCCTCGAGGCATAGATTCCATCCTTTGTCGATGTCTCACTCATGAAGAAGCATAAATCATCCTTAATGATTTCCACACTGGAGCATGTGGCGGTCATATGTCTGGTTTGGAAACAACCCAAAATATCTTACACGTCAGGTAATTTTGGTCGACATTAATCAAAGATTGTGTTGAATCGGTCAAGAAGTACCACCCGTGTCAAATCTTCTCTCAAAAGATGAGGGAACACCCTGCTCCTATGTTTCCCGTCATTATTGTTGGTCCTTTCACCAAGTGGGGGATTGATTACACAACATGAAACCCCCCTTTAGTAAGGGGGCACCATTATATCATCATAGTAGTAGACTACTTCACGAAGTGGGTTGAAGCTATGCCAATGTTTAAGGATGATGGAGAGACATCAACTCTCTTTTTGTTCAACCAGATTATAGCAAGGTTCGACGTCCTGAGAGAGATTGTCATTGACCATGGTAGTCACTTCCAGAATAAAATCATGACTGAGTTAACTTCAAATCTTGGGTTGAGGCAAGAACATTCATCACCTTACTACCCTCAAGAGAATGGTCAGGTGGAAGCTGTGAATAAATCGCTCAAGACTATTTTACAGCGAATGATCAATTCGACCAAGTCAAATTGGCAATTGATGTTGTACTATGCATTATGGGCCTACCAAATGTCTACTAAGACTGTAGCTATTTTCTCACCTTTTCAACTTGTTTACGGGCTGGAAGCAGTTTTACCCATAGAATGTCAGATCCCCTCTTTAAAATTGGCAGTACAGTTATTTCCAGACACTTCACCGCTTGAAGAGTGGTTATTACATCTCGAACAAATCAATGAGCAGCGTCGAGATGTAGCCTTGGCCAATGAGGCTCACAAAAAAAAAGTTAAGTGTCAGTATGATCGGTCCGTTTGCCCTCAGATTTTTTCTGAAGGCGAAATTGTCCTAGTCTTTGACCAAGATAAGGATCCCCTAGGGGCAGGCAAGTTCAAACCCATGTGGTTCAGACTATTCATTGTTAAAGAGGTTCTTAAAAAAGGTGCTTATCGTCTAGTTGACTTTGAGGGAAATGCTTTGGCTGAGCCTAGAAATGGGCTCTACCTCAAGAAGTATTACTCGTAGTTGGGTCGCTTTCAGTGACTTCTTGTAACATATGTATAGTCTTTGTACATTTATTTTTCTTACTTTTTGTCTTTTATGCAAGTGTCATTTTTTATGACATTCTTTTCACTGTGGCAGATGTCAAGTAAATCAGAGGTTTTCATGGGGTTTGCAAGTGGTGCTATTCGACACACTCGGAGGCTTGCTTCCGCAGCTTGGGTGATTTTTACACCTCAAGGATAGTTGTTATCCTCATGAGGTATCTTTTTAGGTAATGCTACAAATAACATTGTTGAATACAACATGGTCATAAAGTTGCTTCATGATGCTTTGTTGCATCGTATCTCTTGCCTCCGAGTCTACTTAGATGCTCAACTGGTTGTGTCTCAATTAAATGGTGTTTACCGCATTTACGAACCTACCCTACATCGACGATTCCTTAGGGTACGTCTCTTAGAATGAAGTTTTGATTACATTACTTACATTCATGTTCCTAGGAGGCTAAATCACATCACTAATACTCTAGCTAATCATATATTAGATTGGCATTTTGCACACATGTAAAGACAAAAAACACACATGCACATGTAAATACATTTGTAACATAGTCCATAAATCATAAAAGACAAAAAGAGCCATATATATATGTGTGTGTGTGTGTGTGTGTGTCGAAAAATGTATCGGAGTATAGTGTGGGCACAGATGCCTCAAACATATACATAGTAGGATTCATGGGGTTTATGCCCTAAAAAATGTACAAAAGTTCTCACGACACATAAGCAATCCAACCTAGCTAAGGGCGGGGCTTGTTGGCCCAGCCATAGTGTACAACAATGTTTTCCAAATGCTGAAAAAGTTGTACCCAAGTCCGTGGTACCCAAACTACATGAGGCTACATAGAGGGTGGCAGATTCTCAATCTCTTCCATAGGCACAACATGAGTAAGAGAGGTAAAGTTCCGCTCGACCTGCCTCAAAACTCTCTCAGCCTCCCTAGGTTGAGGCCCCACTGCTGATCTTATCAGTTCAACGGCTCTGGCTGCTCCCGCCTCTGGACGTGGACGTTGTCTAGTCCTCGCAAAACCAGTTGGATGCACTAGTCCCACGTCTATGCATAACAAACAAATCATTGTTATATACTCTAGTACACACAAAAAAATGATATATATAAAAGAAAATAAAAATAAAAAACTTACCCAACTCTCCTTGCACTGCTCCAGGAGGAACAACTATATCTGGGTCTCTAGAAAAGTCAATGCCAGCATATGGATAGTCTTCTATCACTGGAATCTGGTGAGACCACTAGTCAAAGAACTTTTCATCGAAGGCCTCCATAGTCCTTCCACCACCCTATCACGACAACAGTGTCGCCCATATACATACAGCTGGGAATGTGGTTGTGTGCCCTCGTACTATCTCTAAAGGTCTAATACTAGGCACCCTCTCGAAGAAGAATGCACAAAGTATGGTCCCAAACCTGAAGTTTTTGTGCCTCCACATGTGACACTTAGTTAAATTCCTTTTTATGCAGTCAAGTAATGTCATGCTCCAATCAAACACGTGTGCATTCAAACACTGCACCGCACAATGCATGTGCGGCCGAGACACTTGGTGAAGTGCAGCGGATCCAGTGATCCGCCCAATCAATAGTACTATCACTCTCAGTGATAGGTCAGAGATCTTGTTGATCGGCACCTCTATACCCACTTTGTTAGTCCCTACCTCACAATGGATCCTAATAAGCTCCGCTATGTTATGAGGCCCTTAAGGAAATGTGTGGAAGTTGACTGGTTCCCCTCTCCTCGAGAGGCCAGTCAAGAAGTATATGTCCTCTGTCATCGGAGTCAACAACTGACCTTCAAGAATGAAGGCCTCTGCATCTGGGTGCCAATAATCTATCAAATCCTTTAGTAGCCTCGATTGTGCTCTCATGAATGGATGCTGGTAGAATTTCAATAGCTCGCATTGAGTCAATGCAATAGTCACACTAGGGTCCTTATCGACAAAAATTTCAATGTCTTCATGCTCTCTTTCCCTCCTGTGAACATACATCTTGCAAGTACCATTTCAGGAGGGCACTTAGATCTTGCTTTTAAATTTTTTCACAAAATGGGGGCATACGCGGGCTGCAGTGGTGACAGTCGCATATGCACGCGTGCAGTAATTATTCTGCACACGTGCATACACATGTTGTCCCAAGACAACCCGCGTATGCCTAGGGTTGACCCTTTTTAAAGGTCGACGCCCCCCCCAAAAAATGAAATAAAATGCATAAAATAAAAATTGAAAGGCAAGAGGAGTGAATTTGTACTTACTTGGTCCAATCGAAAGTTTGTTTCATCCACTGAAGCTCTCGAAATCAACACTTTTATCAAAGGGGTGCTTTTGGCTCCAGAGTCAATTCCCCAAATGAACAATACTGATAATGAGCTGCCAACTTCTATTTATAGACTTTTTAGCCCCTTTTTGTCATTTTTTGGACCCCCTTGTCATTTTTTCTAAACTAAAAACCATTTAGTATGGTTCAGGAGTTTATTTGGGCAGATTACGTTAGAGGTCACTTCGGGTATCAGGAATATTTTGGGAGATTTGGGTCACTTTTGAAGGCCCTTTGGTAAAAATATCATTTTTTTAACTTGAGCATTTAAGTTAGGATTCCGCCTCCACTTTTTGTATCTCATTGTCTTTATCACTTTGCCATAGGATCGAACCCACCAAGTTGCGACACAGAACCATCTTTGTTGTTTTAGCAGTGTCGTAATTCCATGGTAGAGCCTTCCCCTTCATGGATGCCCTAGCTAGATCCTTCTTGCATTTTTGGCATCCATGTTGTTGGTAATGACTATAGGCTCGGGAGTCCCTATTAGTCTTGTCCTGATTACAAGTTTGAGCCTCATCTTCATGATTTTTTATCACTCTTGACCTCACCCTCGGGACTCCTAAAATTTTAAATGGGTCTTCTTTTAAGCCCTTTTTAGACCCTCTAAACATGAAAATATTGCCAAGCGATCTTGTTGACCTTCACGCTCACTAAAATGAAATTTGAAGGCACGTCTATCTGGTAGTAGTTTACCCCTTTTTCGGTCTGGATGGTCAACTGTACGAAAAAAGGTATACTCCAGGAACTTCGGTTCCCTAGAAGAGTATCCTCAGGTATAATTTTACCCCTTTTTAGGGCCTAAGGGACTAAATTTAAGAAAAAGGCACCCCCATAGAGTCCATATTTAATCTCTTTTCAGACTCCCTAAAATTGAAAACATTGTCAAGTGACCTTTTTTCTTCACACTCGTTAAAATGGCCAAGAAGAACAACCTTTACGTAGTACATAGTTAATCTCTTTTTAGACTCCCTAAAAATGAAAAGATTGTCGAGTGATCTTGTCTTTTTCACACTCGTTAAAATTATTTTGAATAGTCGTCTTTTCGGTGTTAGTTTGCCCCTTTTTCGAACCGACTAGACTATTTTTGAAAAAGGTACCCCAGTAGAGTCTTCTTTTACGCTTTTTTAGACTCTCTAAAAATGAAAAATCGACCGAGCTTACCTTCTCTGGGATCGTTAAAATTACATCAAAGAACATTACCATTGTGTGTCCTATTAAACCGCATTCGCATACCCACGTATTTGGCCTAATGCCGGCTCCATGTTGCTCTCAACTGAACCATCTGAAGCATGCCTTATACGCAAGCCCTGTAGCACTTTACCTCTTCATCTTGACACCTTTGGCCTATGGAGGTTTTTTCCGAGTGTCCCTTTGCTCTGAGCATTAGTGTGTTCCTTGTGCCTAGAACTAGTATGATTGCGACACTCATCCCTCCTTTGTAACGTAAAATTATTTTATTCCTTTTTCAAAGCTTTTCAAAAATATTGAAAAAGACAAAAAAAAACAAATATACCCCAAAAAGAGGAAGGAAAAAGTATTTTCTTTTTTTTTGGCAGCACAATGAGTCAACCTTGGACAAAGCACATCTTTTTGTTTATTTGTCGAAGATATGGGATATAGTATGACATTAGGAAGATGTTCTCATAGAGTTGTGTCCTCCTCCATTTCGTTATTCTTCCAAACATATGGAGAGTTGGTGTTGCCTCCTACATCGTCACCTTATGTCGATATCATGTTGCATGAGTCTCATCATTTGTCATGCTATTGTCCAAGGGAAGTTTTTACCAAGCTCGTGTCAGCCTTTCTGTAGTTTGTTTCTTGCCCTCATGCCCGACCATCCTAAAATACCAATCAAAATCCTTGTTCAAAATCAATGAAGTTTTATGTATGATCATTGGGATCCTCTTGTCTATTCATGACGATCTGTCGAAGACCTCTGGGTAGTGACGTCTCACACTCATATTACCCTCTTACCCAAGTTTTGAAGATCTTGAATTTGTTGCTCGAGCTCTGAAAGCATCATCTCCAACCATCAGACGACACCTAGCTTCTTGAAGATGGATATTATACATGTATATCTTTTGATTTTGAGATGTAGATCTATTGTGTATTGCTCATGGATACACTTTATATAGTTATATGATATGGATCTACAGTGTATTTGATTGGTAGCCATGATTTTAGTTTTTAAATCCTGAGCATGGGTATGCCTGCCTCGGTGAGACAAATTGTTATTTTGCAGATGGCAGCTCCCTCATACTAGTCCTTGGCCTCACTCACTTGGGACATTCACGAATATTGGTAAAGTATTTCGGCCATCAAATTCTCTTTTGACCTCACACTTTAGGGGGCATCTGTTATAAACCTAATTTTCACCTAGCCTGCATACCTGGCCTCTGGCCCTACTAGTTGCCAATTTCTTGAGCCAAGCTCTTCTAAAAATCCCTCTTTTTTGAGCCACACATGCCCTGGACTTCTACATCCCACGTATGCACACATCCATATGCTTGAAGGCCTTCTACAGCCCACGTATACTGACAAAAGCACAAAAAATGGAAATTTGCAGACGGGAAACAGAGTTTCAGGAAATTTCTAAAACAGTTTGACTGTCTATGGCCCGTCATTCAACCAAATAACTACCTATAAAAGAAGGGGTAGGTGTCCCATTTAAAGGAGGAAGAAGAAGAGCATAGAAACTCTGCCCAAATTTATCCCCCCTTTGCCCCAATTTCCTGCAAATGTATTGTGAGGTTGAGTAGTTGGTGCATTGTGAAGAGGAGCCTAGGACTAGGTTCTAGGAGTAGTGTCGACCACATATTGTAAGTTTACTCTTGTGAAGATTAATACAAAAAGGAATACTTTTTTCGTCCCACCATATCATGTGTTCAAATTGTTTATTTATTTTATGATATTGTCACATCTAACCCAACAATTAGTATATAAAATGCATGTTTTCAACTCTTTGTTTGTCCATGTGTGAATGCAAGTTAGCTTTGGGAGGAGGCTTGCAGTCAAGGAGCGAGTGAAAGCGAAGGGATCGACGTCAAACGAAGGATTTAAGGTAGAGTTACCTAATCTTGTTTGCACCTTTATATTGCATGAATGTGGGGTTTTGTGTTGGGAGAATTGGAAAAAGTAGAGGCCTTTAAATGGTCATTTTCTGCATGCATGATTAGAGCCCTTAAATGCTAAGTCCGTAAGCAATATTTCCCACTCACATCACCCTTTGCCCCCAAAATTCAAATATGAGGTGGAAGTAAAATATAGATGCTTTATTCCTGACAATGTAAAGCATTGGAAGGTCTTCGAGGATGATATTGAGATAAAAAGGTTTCTTGAGACTGTGGATGAATTTTGTGATTTGCATATTGATTAGGATCAAGATTTTGAAGAAATCCCTCATACTAATGTTTTTCTTCATAAATTTTTTTACCATCATATTGTTCAGTTGCCAAGTAACCATACTCCAAAGGGACTTGTCCCCTTGGAAATATTGTTTGACAAAAATGATGTTGTTGTAAAGGTTAAAGGTTCAACTAAAGATGTTGATGTGACTGAATGCAATCTAGGAATAGAGGAGGATTCTAGGTATGTGAAATTGTCTAGCAGTCTGTCAAAGGAAAAAAGGGTTGAGTATGTCAAGCTTTTGAGGGTGTTTGCTGATCTTTTTTCTTGGAAATATGAACACTTAAGAACATATGAAACAAACATCATGGAACACAAAATCCCTTTGAAAGAAGAGGCCAAACCTTTCAAGAATAAACTCAGACAGATGAATCCCATGTTGGTGCCTATTATGGAAAGGGAAGTGAAAAAAATGTTGGACGCGCAGATTATCATTCCCTTGAGGTTTTAAGAATGGGTGAATAATTTGGTCCCTGTGAGGAAGAAGAGTGGAGAAATCATATTATGTGTTGATTTCATAAATTTGAACGAGAGCTCCAAAAAGGATAATTACCTCTTGCCGAAAATGGAGCACATCTTGTAGAAAGTGATTGGTTCTTCCAGGATGTCTATGATTGATGGATTCTCTGGCTACAATAAAATCTCTTCCATGCCTGAAGATAGAGAGAATACAAATTTCACTACTCCTTGGGGAACATTCATGTACGCTAAAATTCCCTTTGGATTAATGAATGCAGGAGCAACCTTCCAGGGAGCCATGGACATTGCCTTCATTGGGGAGAGGGACAAATTTGTAGTCATCCATATGGATGAAACTACAGTATTATCAAGGTTTCACAAAGAGCAATGTCATCATTTGAAGAAGGTCTTCCTAAAGTCCAGAAGGTTTGGTCTCTCCCTCAATCCTAAGAAATCCTTGTTTTCTTTGAAAGAGGGAAAATTGTTGGGGCATATTGTGTCAGTTGAAGGGGTGAGAATTGATCCAATAAGAGTAGAGGCCATCCAGACCTTATCTTTTCCCATATCTAAGAAAGAGGTTCAGTATTTCTTGGGTAAAATCAACTTTCTGAGGAGGTTCATTTCACATTTTGCTGAGTTTTTTAAACACATTACAACCATGCTTAGAAAGGGGAACGAAGTGAAATGGGTTGCTGAGTCAAGAAATTATTTCAACCAAATAAAGAGGGCTTTGAATGAAGCACTTGTTCTCATCAGCCCTGGCTATTCTAAGGAATTTCTAATATTTTATTTTTACTCATTTGATATATTGGTTGTTGTTTTCCTACAAATAAATACAGAGGGGTTTGAGCAGCCTATTTCCATTTTCAACAGAGCATTAAGGGATGTAGAGATGAGATACTATATCATGGAGAAGCATGCATATTCTTTGGTGAAATCCCTCAAGGCTTTCAGAATCTATGTTCTGCATTAAAAAATTATTGCATATGTCCCCTCAGCCTCAGTAAAAGAAATCTTGATCCAGCCTGATATAGATGGGAAGAGAAGCAAAGGGATTGCCAAAATTCTGGAGTTTGACCTAGATATAAAACCCACCAAATTGGTGAAAGTCCAAGGTTTATCCAGGTTACTGGCTTATTCAAATTGCAAGGTGTTGGGGGTTAATTTCATGAACACACACTCAGAAAATCAACAAACTGGTATTGCTGATAAAGACCCTCATGTCAGCATGAGATTAGCAGAATGCATATGGTATAAAGACATCATATATTTTCTACAGAAGTTGAGGCTTCCTGATGGTTTTCACAAAATCAAGGTGAGAGATTTGAAACTCAAAGAAATAAAATATTGTCTCATTGATAAAGTTTTGTACCGGAAGGATCCTCTAGGAGTTCTACTGAGATGTCTAGGCCCATAAGAGGACCAAAGGTCCATGACTAATTTTCATGACATCTCGTGTGGGTGACATCATTTTTGGATGAACATGGCTTATAAGATCCTCAAAGATGAGTATTTCTGGACCAACATTTTTGTTGATGTCTATGCGAAAGTTAGAGCTTGTGTCAAGTGTCAAAGTTTGCTAGAAAGCAGCATCTCAAATCTTTGCCTTTGAAACATGTAATGGTTTCTGAACCTTTTCAGCAGTGGGGTGTTGACTTCATTGGAGAGATTCAACTAACCTCAAGTGGTCGACACAGGTGGATTTTGACTGCCACTGATTATTTAAACAAATGGATAGAAGCCATCCCTACAAGGAGTGCCTACCACAAGGTAATCATAAACTTCCTTAAAGCATGTCCATATTTGGCTGTCCAAGTAGGATTGTTACAGACAATGCTGCCTCTTTCAGAGCTGATCCATTTATTAATTTATGTGAGCAGTGTGGTATTATATTAATCCATTCCACACTCTACTACCCTTAGGGAAATGGTTTATCAGAGTCCTCTAACAAGAGCCTCATAAATATCATCAAAAAACTGTTAGAAAAAAACAAGAAAGCATGGGATTCAAAGTTGAAATTCGTGATATGGGTTGATAGGATTACCACAAAGAGGTCACTTGGAATTTCCCCTTTTCAGATCATGTATGGGTTTGAGGCTATTTTTACTACTCAACTCGCCTTTCTTGTGGCAAAGTTCCTCCAGGACTACCAAGGAGAACCCGAGGATATGGTCAGGAGAATATTGCAACTGGTAGAAGTACAACAAACCAGGGAGAAGCTGCTTGATAAAGTGCAGGATCATCAATAGAAAATAAAATTTTCCTTTGACAAGAGAGCAAGAAAGGAATATTTTCAACTAGGGGATCTGGTGCTCAAGTGGGATTCCCCCAAGCAAGACAAAAGAAAACATGGTAAATTCGAAGCCTTATGGATTGGTCCCTTCAATATTTCTAATGTATGTTCAAACAACACTTATAAATTGCATAAATTAGAGGATTCTGAAGTTTTTGGTGGCCTTGTCAATGGGCACCTTCTTAAAAAGTATTTTTCTTAATCCATGATTGACGTTACACCATTGTACTTACCACTTCCTTTTTATTTCCATTTTGAATAAGAGACTCCATAACCCAAAGCTAAGGCACTGAAACTGCGCGTTCTTGGCAGCTCACAGGGAGCATGCCATCCCCTGTGGAGCCAATGGTGAGAGCCACCCTCAAATTGCAGGAGGATAAGCCCAGTTCCCATCAGAATGTTTGGTGGATGTTGTTTTTACGAGTGGAGGTCAAATGGACAAAACTTAGTACAAGAATGATTTTAACACATAAACTAGACAAGCAATGCATAGGGAAGTGAGGGCCTCATTAACTTCAGTCAGTGATTTGAGTTTAAGTATGAGAAGAAGGAATACTTAGTGAGAGAGGTGAACAAGATTGTTATGGGCATCTGACTTTCAAGAAGATTGGTGAATAAAAACCCAGGATCAAGAGAATTCTTGAACTCAAGTTTCAAACACTGAAATATGTCACAACAGCATAATGATCAAACCTACATCACAATGCAACTACAACAACTTGACTAGATCCTCCATGCTTGAGGATTTTATGCATAAGGGGGAATAAGACAACAAGGGAGATGACTAAAACTGGTAACAACAATACTGTAATCAAACCTACATTACAATAGAACTACAACCCTCGATTGGATCCTCCATGCCCGAGTGTTTTAGCACAGTTTTTACAAAGATATGAGAGAAGTCAACTTCTATTAATGTAAAAGTATCAAATTTGATACATAACCAGAGAATAGTTATGGCATCAAAATATTACGCAGTAGGGAGCTCTCCTCAACCACTTGATGACCTTAACAAAATCTTGAACTAATCTATTTATACTTGGATCAGTCTGCAACTACCAGGAGTGTGATCTGGCCACTCCATTCAAAGCATTTCGTCTACACCTTCTTCTTTCAGACTGTGTGTGTATCCTCCTATCAGACATAAACTCATCTCAACACGGGTATGCAAGAAAAACCATTCACAGGGGGACCTCGGGCTGACAATTTTGTCTCCACGACTAGACCTTCCATGCTTTCTATTTATGGAGTGAGTCAAAGTTTCAACCACCACTCCTTTTTCATTAACTTCTTCTTCTTAGGATCACAATGAGGATTAACACCTAGGGTTTGTTGTGCACTACTACTAGTTCTTTGAGTCGAATCTGGCTCTTTAAAACCTTGATGGTCTCATTTTGTAACTAACACAGGCCCTTTTGGCCCTTGGTGCAGGTCTTATGAAACCCGCAACCTCTTCCTTCACGCTTCTAAAACCTCAAGCTTCAGGCACCAACTCCTTCTCCATTTTCCCCTTCCTGCCTATGACCTTGGACCATGAGCTGGCGCTTATCCAAAATGGTGCTTCGGGACTTCACATTTCGGGAGTCTTCACACCACTTGACTCAAGATCTTCCGATGACCAGATCGATGAAATCCGTTTACTCAGATCAACGATCGAATCTTCTTCACAGTCAACGATTGCGATTTCTTCCTCAGAACTCTGAATCAACCAGCTACATGTAATGGTCACTAGCTTTTCTTCCTAGTTACGCCTCCCACATGACCTTGGGCTATGACTTGGGGCTCTACTTCTGATCACTTCGGAACTTCGCACTTCATAAAATCTGTGCCTTGCTCCTTGCAGATCCTCTGAACCGCGAATCCATGAATTCGCCTATCTGTCACCATGTGCTCTTCTAGATCTACGGCCATGATCTCTTCCTCTAGATTGGCCTTCAGGAACTTTACATGATTCTTATCTAGAAAATCATGTAGTGATTCAATCCTCTTTTTCACATCTTGCTCCACGTGGATTTTAGATTGACAACCCATATGACTTCGGCTTTCGAGACTTCGGAATTTTGGATGAAAAACTTTTACAATCTTCCATAGTTCTGATTTCCATAATGTTTTCCCATCATTGATATATTCCCAAAGAGATCTGATAGTCGAGACTTAATCCTTTGCTTGATCTTTAATTCCAGGGCCTCCACCTGGTCACTAATCCTCGTGTAACCTCATAATCCTGAATGCCTTAGGGCTGCTAATCTGAACTTCACATGGAATCTCGGTCATTGAAAACTAAACTTTCCTGCTCACTTGATTCGAGCCCACAATAGATCTCTTTGAGTGTTGTTATTTGTGCTCATGGCTGATGACTTTGTAAACATAGACTTGGACAACTTGTTGTGGTCTTGGGAAAATAGAAATGACCAGTAACTGAAGAAAAAGGCAATGAGTGTCCATCCTTAGAGAAAAATGGAAAAGCTTCGGACTGAGACTTATTCAGGTAATACATCAAGGGAAACTAGGTCAATTAAACAAGAGATAAAAAAGGACTTTACCAGTCGAAGGGAAAACTTTAGGGCCTGGCTTGCGAAAGAGAGGGAGAGATAGAGAAAGGACACAGAATTAGGTATTAATAACGAACAACTATGACCCTTGACGACTTTATGTGATAACACATTCCAAGTTAAAATTCGCTCATCAATGTGAGCAACAAGAGCAGTCGGTTCATTTTCATGTCAATTCATGTCATAGAATTTATATAGACTATCCTTCAGGTTAAGAAAACCTTCAACAACAATCGACTAACCTTTCTTCAAATCATGAACATAGATGGCCAAAATTCTACAATCTTACACACTTGTGTTAACTAAGAAATAACCAATAGATTGGCACTAAGGCTTAGCACATGATAAATGTCAATAATTCTCCCATGTCAACTTGTATCATCACCCTAAACAACAATATCGAGAGAAAAATCATCGACATTATAAACCTTCCTCTCCTTGGCATCATTCAAGGACGTGAACAAGGAAGCATCCTTATCCATATGATGAGTGCACCCAAATTTGACTACCCATTCATTCTACACAGAATGAGACAACAAGGCTTGAGAAGTTCCTACTTGGAAGGTGAAATTACCAGTAGGTCGATGAACAATGGACAAATCTCCTTCAAGGAGTTTAACCTTCTCATCTAAACCATGTCTCTTCTTGTAGCATACTTTCTCCACATGTCCAATCTTTCCACAATAATGACATGTATTATTCTTTCGACTTTGATGGGATGAATCTGTTTTCCCTTTAGGATTCTATTCATGGTATCCAGGTCTATATGTATGGGTATCAAACTGTCCTCTTTCCTTGTGATTCAACTTGCTCTTTCCCTTGAGAAAGTGAACTTGATGTCTACCACCAATCTTACCTTCTTCAACTAGTCTGTGTTGATCGGTAATCAAAATTCCACAAAAATATTCAAAGGTGTAATCCTTACCATATTCCTTGTGTGCTTACCATTTGGTGTAGAAATTTTAGAGAAAAACATTAAATGGTGTGGATGGAAAATTTTTGAATGCTAGAAAAATTTTGTTGTTGATGGAAAGAAGGATGAGGTTTTGGAGGTCATCACAACCTATATCTCATGGGAGATTCATTTTCACCTCAGTGGAATCAAATTCCCTCATCAATTATGGAAGCAGATGAATTCGTTGTTCAATAGAGTTGATGAAGGCCACATCATGTAGTTGGATAAATAAAGAAACACTTTTTCAATTACTATATAATTTTGTTCTACTAGAGTGAGATTATTATTGATGAAATAAACATTGTAAGGTTTATTCTCTTCTTTTTGTCCCAATATATATCCAATGGATGTATCCAAAGCATCCATAGAAATATGGAAAGGAAAAGACCAATTTGCCCCCCATAACATTGGTGCAATTGAAAACTTCTCCTTCAAAGATTTAAAGGAAATATGACATTAAATAGTCCAATAGAATTCTACATCTTTCGAGATTAGTAGAAACAAAGGTGATTCAATCTTAGTAAAATTTTCAATGAACCTACCATAATACCCTACATTCCCTAGAAAACTACACACATCATTTTGAGATGTTGGGACTGGGAGATTTTAACTCTATTCCCATAGGGTCCACTCTGATCCCTATAGTAGATATGTGATGCCCAAGAGCATCTTTATCAATTGATATTGGTAATAGGCTTCAAGTTTAGGGTTGATATTCAATGTTTTTCCTAGATAGATATCCATGGATTTTCTATGGATTTTGAATATGGCACTCAAAGAGGAAGTCATGGAATCAAATTTTTGTGTCAATTAAATTAATGAACTTATTTCATGAAGATTCTTATTGACAATATGTCTGAAGGATGGATAATTCATATAATGATCTGAGTCAAGATGTGACATGAAATTATATATCAACTCATATTTAGTATCTTCCCTAAATATTGAGGATGGTTCCAGAGTCAAAGTAGGCTAAATGATATTATCCTTAGTAACCTCTATCTAAGAAGGGACCTCCATATCTAAAGAAGTTTTAGCAGGGTGTTAAGAGTGAGATTCTTAGTGGAATTCCCATGGGAGATTGTCATGTTTACTGATCTAGAACCAATATATGCATCTGTAGTAACCAACCAAGGTCTACCCAAAATTAATGGGTATCCACCTAGATTAGCCTTTGGTTTTAGGATCATGAAGTCTACGAGCTATTCCCAGGAATACACATAAACTATTACATCATCTATTATCCCTTCTGATTTGACAATAGATCTATTATCTAATTGAAGGATGGTGGGAGTCGAACCAAATCTAGGTAATTGGAGTTTCTCCATAGTTTCTTTGGTCATGACATTAATATCAGACCCGAGTCAACTAAGGTATTGGGGATGGAAATATTGTTGATATGAACATTGAAAACTAGGCTTCCTGGATATACATATTTATTCATGAAAATATTTCACATCATCAAATCAACTAATTTTCCTATCACATGGACAAATTTAGGGTCCTTGTTTTTCCTTTCAATTTTTCTTAAGAACAATTCTTAGATAGATTTAGCATAAATTGGAACATCTTTGATTTATTGGAACAAATGAATATTGACATGCATTTATTATCTCCCCTAAAAATTCAAACTATGGTTGTGTGGGAGGTTTGTCTATACTCAATCCCTCTTGATAGGGAGGATTTGGAACAGAAATAGATAAGTGCGGTTGGTTGGAACTTCCTAGGGTAGTGGTTTGTACTAATGGGGAATATTTGTTGACTTGATTATTTAGTTCAATGGGTTCTTCCTCATCATCCACTTCTAGGAGAAGGGGAGAATTTTTGTTATTAATCGCTTTTCCCGAGTTTAAATGAACATTGTGAATATCTACAAGGGAAATGAAGTACATTGGATATCTAGGTAACTCAACATTGTAAGTGAGTTGAGATAATTTATTATTTGGGTTAGGTATGAGTTGGGTAGGAATTTGAGGTGGCCTCTAAGGAGGTTTATTAGATGGAAACTGCAATTTTTGTTATGGTTGTTGTTGGCATGAAGGATGTGATTAAGGGGCATATTGTTGAGGTTGTTGGGGTATGTTTCCAAAAGATGAAGGCCCTCACCAACCTTGTTTCCAAGGTTGGTTTTCATCTTGAGAAGGCCATTTTTTCCATGACATAGATGGGTACCAATTATGAGATGGATATTGAGCATTAAAGTATGAAGAAAAATATTGAAAGGGAACTTGCGTTGTACCTAGTGGTCAAGGTCACCACAAATGTTTGTAGGTTACAAAGAAAAAATGTGCAGTTCCCTCATTGGCTCCTTGATATATAGATTTAAGCTCAAGAAATAAAGGAAAACTATGAGTTACATGATTTTCCTCATAGATAACATATATCTCTACATTGTTCAGAGGGAATTCTTCCAGAGAATGATTCTTTTGATATCTGGAATAGAATATGGAAAATTCCAAGTATGCCTCATATTTCTTCTTCTTTTCCTTCATAGTATCAAACTGGGAACTAAGTAAGTTGAGGATGTCAGTTTTGAAATTATCTAGTAAGTTCCCTAGTTCAGCTCTAGTGATCCCTCCTATAGATGATTTCATGATTCTTGAATCCACATCTCTGGGAACTTTCCCATGCTTTGCATTACCTCATGAGTAGTGTTTACACAACTCACAAATTTATTCATACATCAACTAGGAAACATATCCCATTCCCATTATGTTCAATATGTTTATACAATCATCTTGAATTCCCCTCAAGAGAATGATATGAAGATTCTATGATCCCAACTTGTTCTTCTTTGATCATTGCAAGTTGTATTGAAATATTTTGGCATAGTCCTCCAAAATTTCACCATCCTTTTGAGTCATTTTGAAGATTTATTCTCGAAGATCCCTTGCTTTGAAATAATCTTGGCACTTTTCAGAAAGATTTGCTTCATCTCCTCCCATGTGTGGATAGTATTTCCTCCAATCCCCATGAACTAGTGAAACGCTACTTCTTTCTGAGCATCATAGAAGTAGTCATAAATTCAACTAAGGACATCAAAACCAAAGAGGAATGTCTATGTATCTTTGTTAGCCAAACCATGAAAGTCAGGCAAGGTAGAAGGTGGGATATTCTTCATTTAAATCATGCCATATGACCCCTATGTTATCACATATAATGTACTGGGACTTGGCACATCGCATTTCAACCATCAGCAAAAGGTTTTCATGCGTGTTTCATGGAAACATGGGAAAACAGAACTTGTGTAGTGATCACACGTTATGCAAGTGCATTTTTATCATAACTCTTAAATCATGTGCCTGTTTTCCATGAAAGTTTTATAGGAGATGCATGAAGGCAATATGAATAATATCACTTATTTTCAAGTCAAAATGCTTCACTATTTTTGAGAAATGAGCCACCTTCATCTACAACCATTTTTTAATTTTCTCGAGATTCGTGAACTGAGATTTTCCCAAATTTCTTCAGTAGAAGCATCATGATGATATTAAGTTGTTGGCCAAAATTTGTCCCGACCCATTTTACCAATTGAGAGAAAATAAAAAACTACTAAATCTAGAAACTTCGTTGTGCAAACATGCTACACAAGTGTTGTAGCTCACAGTTGCACAATGAGTTGAGTCAGCACGCTACGCAAGTGTTGTAGGTATAAGTTTTTGTAGAAAATGAGATTTCATGATGATAGACTCATATTGGATGATCAATAAAATTTTAAAAGTGGTGTAGAATCTTCTTCAACACATAAATACATGTAGGTTATATCATTTATTGAAACCAAGCCTCAATTTGCAACCTTAAAGTATTTGGGGTTTTTTTTAGAGCCTTGATGAAGAATTTAATGCTTTGAAGGAAGATAAATGGTTCAAGGGCTTATCATCATGTTGAAAAAGTAAATATGATAGTAAATGACCTTCATATAGCTTGCAGTGATCAACCATATGAAGAAAACTCAAAAATAACCCCCGTTGTGCAACCTCACTACGCAAAGTCTGGAGGGAACATTGTTTTTGCAGTCAACTTCAAAATCGTGTTTCAAATAGCGAGAAATTTTTTCAGAAAAAACCCAAAGAGTATTTTTTCAAGCACAGAACCAATAACAAAATCCTCTCTCAAGTTTTGCACAACTATCATATTTTGGGAGATTTGAAGGGATCTTTTCAACCTATTTTTCAGATTTAAATATTTAATGATTTCTTGTTTTAGTTATTATCTTTGGGCATGGATCCCGAGAATATGGAGAAGAATTTTTGAAAACTGGAAGAGGTTTTTTTCAAGAACGGGTTCATATCCAAAATATCTCCCATTTTTGTGACAACTATTTTGATTCAAGAGATATGATGTTATCTTTGACCACTATTTTCTAGAAAATTGATTCCTATTTCTTGGCAGGCATTTTTGAGTTTGTTCCTATTTTCATGTAACTAGATCCAAAAATGAAGGAAAATGGTTGAATTCGACCTCCTTATCTTGGGGAATAATTCTTCCTATATATTTTTGTAATTTTGATTATCAAAGGAGGGGGGTTCCATCGTCAGCTGGAGGAGAAAGCTATTGGACTGTGTATCATTTTTTCCTGAATATTTTATGAGTTAATATAGAAGTACAACACTTTCACGAAGCAAAGATTCATCACGATGATGTTCTAAGTATGTATTTTCATTTGTAAATTATCATTTCCATTAATGTTTATTCTCTTCTAGTATTTGATTGAGAGTATATGTTTGGAATTCATCTTTATATGATGCTTCATTCATGTAGTAAATATTTGTTTATGTGTTAAGGATTTCATGTGAAGAATTCATCTGTATTTGATGCTTTGTCCATGGTGATCTATCTCCTTTTTGGTTTTTCTTCTAAGTTACATTAAGAACTCACCCTTTGTTAGGTGCTCTTAGTGTAATGGGTTGTCCTTTTCTCTTTTTTGTTGCCATCTCAATACTATTTACTTGTTGAAAAACATCACCTACTTTGCCTTTTTTTTCAGAGAGTACATCACCAACTATTGACTCAATATATTTAAGCTCAGACCTTGACTCCATTTCCCAATGCTCTCCTTCTCTTGATTTTCTTACCAACCCTTTTAAAACAAAAAAAAAAACCTGTCCTATTGCAGAATCTGACCTTTGTGTGCTCATTGCTAAATATTTTTGAGTATTTTTAGTCTTTACATATTTGAGAGAGCCCTCTCTAGTTGTGTAGGTCGAAATACAACCTAAAGTTGGTTTGAGGTCACCTCGGGGTTTCTTTGATATAACCCAAATAAATTACCAAGTGTTAACACCTTAAATAGAAAATTTGAATGTAATGGGATTCGTTTGGTTAGAACCTTCTCCTTCATTGGTCATGTTCAGAAAATTGTTTATCCAAAACACCATATATTCGTTAGAAGTGAGAGAATAAATAGATAAATTAGGCTCTTGAACTAGATTCTCTTGATAATCTATAGCCTCTTGTCCAATAATTGACGCTTGTCATTTAGAATATTATACAACTAGAAAAATGATGAAAACATGTGTCATGGAACCAACAATCAATGAACAGGGCATCAAAGATATTATGTAAAATGATTTCATCTATTTTAATTCTTGGGAAGTTACTATGATTTCAAATTTAGCATGTGTCTCTTCTTGGAATGATACTACAAATGGTTAGAATCAAATATAACATCTCCTCTACTCTATAGTTGAATTGGAATCATATGTATTTCTTTTTTCTACAAGCTATGCAATTTATGAAATCAATAAAAGATAACAAAATATAACAATATGATTCCCTTGAGGGACTGTAATTCCTACCTTAAAAATCCTTATGAATCCCCTAATGTTGCGGATAACATTCAAACCATTTCTACATAGGGGGTAGTTTTTTCAATAGAAGACAGAGTTTGGGGTTAAGAGGCTCTCAAAATGGAAAGCTAAGGACATCAAAGGCTACCAAGTAAAAATTTAAAAAATTGGAGGGCCTATCCTCATCCCTTACATCCACAAGATCTTCAGTTTCAAAGTCAAGAAGGGCTTCCCTAAACCCTAGACTCAAAGTCTCATTGTACCTATTTATAAAAGTGAGGATAAAAAAATCCCTCTAACTATAGGACCATTCTAATTATCCCCTTTTTATCCAATTTATATGGAATTGTTTTTGAAAATAAGATCAACATATGGCTAGAAATCCATGGAAAAATAATTAAAGGTCGGGCTGGATTTAGGAGTTATCAACTATAGAACACCTTGTTACACTTAGAATCATAATGGAGAAGTGTCACAATAATAAAATCAATCTCATGTGTTGTTTTGTTGACTTTCAAATTTATCTTTTGACAGAATGCCTAAGACTAACCTTTGGAATGGGATAAAAGAGATAAAACTCCCTTTCAAGTTGAGAGCTACTACAGTAAGGTTGTACAAGTTCACGTTATTTCCAAGTTTAAGAATACTGAGGGTTGATATAATAAATTGATTGTAATATAGGATTAATCAAGCTTGTCCCATGTCCCCTACCCTTTTTTCCATATACATTGACAAGTTAGAGGGTTCCTTGGAAGAAGAGAGTTGTGTCGGCTCAACTCTTGTCAATTTAGTCATCATCCTTCTTCTTTATGCTGATGATATTGTTCTTATGGAGAAAAGTCCCTGTGATCTCGACAAGCAACCAAAATTCCTTAAGGATTTATGCTCTAGCATGGGTATGACTATTAACACTGACAAAACTAAGGTTATGATAATTAAATCCAAAAAAACCACTTATGCTAATTTCATGTATGACAACAACAACTTTGGGGAAGTGACTTCATTAAAATGTCTCAAAATTGATCTTTATTACAAGCTTAACTTAAACTATAGCATTGAAAAATAGATAAATGGAAGGTGGAAATCTTATTATGGACTTGAAAACAATTGTAAATCAGAAGACCTTTGGCTATGGGATAAGAAGAAACTCCTTTTTGAGACTCTTGTCACTCTTGTTATCTTATATGACTGTGACGTTTGGAGCTACAATATCTCTAGAGAATCATGGAGAAAAATAGAGCAAATCCACAAAAGTGTTTTATAACTTATAATCTCAAAATTAAAGACATTACACCCTACATTATGCTCCTCATAGAAGCAAGTCTTTCTCCCATTGAGAGCATGACTATGACTAGGTACCTAATGTACAAGAATAAGATAAACATGGAAGACAAGAGGCTTTCTAATATTGCTTCAAACTCCAATCAAAACCACTTGTGGCTCAAGAGAGTGTGGCATAAAGATAACAAGTCTTGGTTGAATCATTGGGGAATAAAGGAAGAGGTCACTCTACATAATAACAATAATATTACAAATATTATTACATCTTTATTTAGGGAAAATTTGTGGTGCGATAAAGAATTAGAGGATAAAATAAAATTAAGATGCTATAAGGAGGTGATCAACCATAATCTAGAAGATCGAAAAATCTTTCTTTTTGGTCTATCGTAAAGAAGAAAATCAACATTGCTAAAATAAGAACAAACTCTCACAAGTTCCACAATGAAACAAGGCATTGGACAATTCCCAAAACATCTTGGACCAAAAGAGTTTGTCAACTTTGTGACACTAAAAAGGTTGAAGATGAAAATCACTTTATCTTAAAATTTCCTGCATATACCCACATATAACAATTTCAAAATATTTGTTAGAATAGTGACCTTCCTAACCTTTTAACTCATCAAAACTATGATGATCTAGGAATGTTTCTCATAAAAAAAAAAAAAGTAGTTTCTTACCTTTAAGGTAGGATAGAGTGAACAACAACCACTATCATCATCATCATCAAAACCCAATAGTATTAATCTCCAATTAACATAGAATTTCTAAACCATCACCCAACATAACATATAACCAATAATTATGAATTCCTTAATATTCTAACACAAATACATTTACACTTTTTCTTTATAATACTTTAACCTAATTTTGTTTAGTATTTGCATTTTTCTTAATAACTTCATCACTCACTCTTTAACCTAATTTTGTTTAGCATTTGCATTTTTCTTAATAACTTCATCACTCACTCTTAAGAAGCATAATATAGAAAAACATGTTTCATGTTTTTCTTATAAATAAATTAATAATGAGAAATACGAATAAACATTATAAGTTACCTGTGTGAAAAACTAAGAGTAAGATATTATTCTACATTGGTCAAAATAAATATCATCAAAAAGCCTTGAATGTATCCTAAATCTGGATCCATTGTTTTGGCATTAAAGAAAAACATTAGCTTGAATGTATCCTAAATCTTGATCCATTGTTTTGGCATTAAAGAAAAACATTATACATAATATAGATGAAAATATTATAAATAAATTTTATTTTTATTTTTATTTTAAAAAAAACTTTTATTATATTATTAAAATTATAGATGATTTATTTTTTCATTAATAATCACTCGAATTCGAATTTTATTATATAATTAATAGTCAGTCTATATTCTCGTCACATCATTCCTTTATCATGTAAACATTGAAAACTATCGGTGAATCCATATTCTGTCCACTTATCATGTAAACATTGAAAACTATAGATATTGTACTGGGTTAATGGAAAATCACTTTAACGAGTCAAATAATTTTGGATTCTCAATCTGGTAGTGATAGTTTGAAGGTCTTGGTACGCACATCTCTTTGTACGTCTATTTCGGAACCTATCTCACGACACTCATTATTTTCAGTGACAGCTAGGATTATAACGCTTAAAACATTGAAATTGATAGCATTTATTTTTCATTTTAAGATTTATATATATAATTATTAATATATAAAGTAAATAACATTGATAATGGCTATGGTATAGTCTGAGTGGGTTTAATGGTTAAGAATATGTGTTTCCTCCTAAAAGGTCACTAGTTTAAATCCAGAGGGGGTAGGGTATGTATAGCTCCATAGACTTTACCAGTAAAATCGTTGGGCGACCTATAATCCATGTATAGGAGCATTCAATGCTGCATAACAAGTTGGATATTGCTTATGGTGCATCTACTGCCAGGTCTGAGTTGTTTGGAATTTTAAAATGTAGGTTTTGTTTTTAAATTTGTAAATTTGAGCATGTGAATAGATTCAAAACTTTCAAATTAATTTAAAATTGTAGTTTGTAATTGTTAAAATCACAATAGAATTCTGATCAATTTTGTTATCAGATTAGGAAAATCTCACATTCCCACGTTCAGGATTTCTTGGTCAAATCAAATCATGTTGGCCACCAAACCGGAGATGCATAATTATTGGATGTTGCTATTAATATTCAGTGATCCCTTTTCCCATTACCAAATTCGTTGTTAGCTTCCTTGCAGAATTTGCAACATGTTGGATTGCAAGCTCAACCTGATTTTCTGGCTCCTCCTCCTCTCATTGCAACTCTCTGCAATAGTGTCTAGAAAAGACAATCGTGATAACGATGGAAGAAAAACATGGAGAGGGATAATGCGTTGTACCTACTGGTCGAGGTGGCCACAAAGAAAAATAGTTGAGTTCCCTTATTGACTCCTTGATAGATCATTGTAAGCTTGGGAAAGGAAGGAGAAATACCAATTGCATGAGTTTCCTAGTAGATACCACATATCTCTACATTGTTCAGAGAGCATTCTCGCGGAGAATGCTTCTTTCAATATCTAGAACAAAAGATAGCCAATGCCTAGTCTGTCTCATCTTTCTTCTTCTTTGCCTTCATAATATCTAGAACAGAAGATAGCCAATGCTGAGTGGGAACTGATTGAGTTGGGATGTCATTTTTGAAATTATATATTAATTTCTTTAGTTCAACTTTAGTGACTCATCTTTCTTTCACATGATTTTATGATTTTTGAAACCACATTTTTGTTAGAGATAATGTTCACATTAGTGCTATGTATTAAGTTTGGGATTGGTTTGAAGTTTTGTAAGAGATTGTTCAGAGATTCTCTCAACCTCTTCATCTATGTTTGGAGTAAGTTAAATCTAACTCCACCTGTGTATATACTTATGTATCTGTGTATAATAATGAATAATACAATTTATTATTTTGTTTAAGAGTGTGAAATGGTTGCTCATCATTTCTCTATTTTAGTATCAGCATGAAGATGTGATATATTTTAGTATCAGCATGAAGATGTGATAACCATTGAAGCTTATTCATATGTGTGAGAGTGCGGTTTTGAATTAGTGTTGCACTTGTGCGAGAAGATTTCTGCAGATTTATTTTATTTTGCCAGTATGAATTTTTTCGTGATTTTGTGTGGACTGTTTGCTTTCTGTCACTAAAAGCAGTTGCAAGTTTTTTGTGTGGACTGTTTGCTTTCTGTCACTAAAAGCAGTTGCAAGAATGGAGGGTCACTCGCTTTGATCGCTTGGGCCTGAGACATCTGAGGCAGTGAAAGGAAGAATTGGAGTATGCTGATATAGACGGTGTTGCCATTTCCACCAGTTCGAGGGCTGCTAGAAGATCATCAGATTAGTTGCGTATTTGCAGATCCATTGTAGACTTTGTGCGTGAAGAAAATAGTTGCCTTGCCATTGTGGAGAACATTCACCGGATTTGCATATTTGTTAAAACATACCAGCCGTCATGAAGAGGCTATCACCAAGAGAAGACGAAGCCATTTTTATTCTTCTATGTGCTGTTGCGTGAGCTTGAAAGAAATCATTTCATGCTATATCTGGTGGTGGATATCTATCTATCAAATCATCAAGGAGGATCTATTGCGCTGGTGGAATAATAGATTCATAATATATGCGTTGTGTGAAGGCTGAGAATTGTTGTGTGACTGCCTAATGAAGGATACGAAGAAGCCGCTGCCATTTCCTCGAAGATCACAACCACCATCACCATTGTGAGAGATGCCATGTTTGAATGGAAGTCGCACCAAACTTGATCCATAAGAATCGTCGACTGCGAGAAAGGGGAGGCACTGTAAAGCTGCGAATTTGAAGAGGTCGAGGATGTAGTTGTTCCAGCTCATACTTGTGACTTGTGAGATTGATTTCTGCCAACGGAAGGAAAGCTACCCATTTGTATTCATCAAGTGAGGGACTTTATGGAGAACCATTGTTCGTCATTTATTTTGCTGCACTATTGCATGAGGACGCATGGTGAAGAAAATAGCGGCCATATTAATATTTTGAATTAGTGTGAATTAGAATTTTTTTTGTTTGTAAAACATTGTTTTTTTTGTTTGTAAAACATTATTTTTTT
>JZKD02S0568580.1:692827-707266 GCA_000966675.3 Picea glauca | reverse complement strand
AGGTCAATTAATTCTTATGATAATGTGACCTATCATGTTTCCTTAGAATTAGTAACATGATGTTCTTAATAAGGTCAAGTTGATGCGACTTGCCATGCTTTGAGAGCATCAGTTACAGGTTATTTTGTGATAAGAGATCAAGTTGAGAGCATCAGTTAAGGTTATTTTGTGATAACATATCAAGTTGTGAAAATGACTATTGAAGACATTCAGTATCCAGATCATTTTTTTATATAACTGTTGAAATTTTATCTTCAAGGGAATTCAATAAATGGTAGTGTATCGATAGGATAATTCGATATCAATATTGTCCTTCGGGAAGTCGAGAAGCGTCGATTGTATAAAGAATGCCAAAGATGGTAGGAAGCAGTTTTATCTGTGTTGTATGAAGTTATAACTCGAAGATGATGGGACAGAAAGAGCATGTCTATGAAGTTCAGAGATGGGTGTAAGACCATATGAGGACCAGTCAGACAAAGACATATGACAAATTTTGTAATCATGATTTCAGTACTGTAAGTTTTTTTAATGTAAGCATTAAAGGGGGATGTTAGAGATAATGCTCACATTAGTGCTATGTACTAAGTTTGGGATTGGTTTGAGGTTTTGTATGAGATTGGTGAGATATTCTCTCAACCTCTCCATCTATGTTTGGAGTTATTTATATCTCACTCCAAGTATGTATATGCGTATGTATGCGTATGTATCTGTGTGTAATAGTGGATAATACAATTTATTATTTCATTTAAGACTGTGCAATGGTTGCTCCTCATTTTTCTATTTATTTCTAGGACCTTTCCCATGCCTTCCATTATATCGTGAGTAGTGTTGAGAGAATTATATGAAGAGTCTCTAAGCCCAATTTGTTATGCTTGATTGTTGCAAGTTGTATTGAAATATTTAGACATAGTCCTCCAAACTTTCAGCATCCTTTTGAGTCATTTTGAAGATTTATTTTCTAAGATTTTTTTCTTTGCAATAATCTTGGTGCGTTTTCACAAATGTTTGTTTCATCTCCTCCCATGTATGGATAGTATTTCTTCCGAGCCCCATGAACAAACAAAGCATTGATTCTTTCTGAGCATCATAGGACTAGTCATAACTTTGACAAAGAATATTAAAATCAAAGAGGAATGTATATGGATCTTGGCTAGCCAAACCATGAAAGTTAGATATTATTCATGGCAACCATACCATCTAACCCTTGAATAGGAAATTCAAATGTAATAGGGTCCTTCTGGTTAGAACCTTCTCCTTCATTGATCATGTTCAGAAAAGAGTCTCCAAAACACCATAGATTCATTAGAAGTGAGAGAATCAACATACAAATTAGACTCTTAAACTAGATTCTCTTGATAATCTAGAGCCTCTTGTCCACTAATCAAATATTCTAGTTTAGAAGATTCTACAACTATAGAAATTATGATATCTTGTATTATGGAACCATCTTCGTGATGTACAACAACTATGTTGGATGCAACCTCTTCAATCAGAGACTTGGGAGTATGTCCCTTATACTTGCTTCCTTCTATTGATTTTCCTGTCAAAGTGTTAGTGATGTGGGTATATCTTACTGCACCATGAAAACATTGATCTAGGTGGATATCGGTGGCCACCCACCTTTTCCAACTGGCTCAAAATAGTTTTCTGGCAATTTTGGTAATTTACTATTTTTAGCAGTTTTTAACTTCCGGGGCCACTTTGAGTGCCTAAATGAAGATTTTTTGGGATCCAACTTCTCAATTATAGCTGAAGAATATAATTGAACCCCATTAAATGAATATCCTCAACGATACCTTTCCAACGAGCTATCGTGCACCCCAAACGGAGTTCGTATGCCAAAGTCACGCCCCCAAGAAGTTGATACACCAGACTAACCAAAACAAGGTCCACAAAACTGTTGGTTTTTCATCTTCCGAGGTTAGGGTTTTGGATTTTATTTATGATAAAAAGGACTTTGGAGCCTCATTATTCGCTCATCATCTCATATATGCAAGTAGCCATCATATCTCTTCTCAAATATAAGCTTCCACCATTCTATCGAGTCTTTCACTCTGTATTTTACAGTCTTTGTACATTTTCACTCATTAATAGAAAATTGTGTATTACTATATATCTGTGTTTATGGTTGAATATCTGATACATTTCTGTTATAATATTGGATATATGAGATATCTTTGTACATTTATTTATTATATCTCATCTCTCATTTTGTGCCGAAAATAATCTGAATCAGTGGTATCAGAGCAGGATGCTCTTGATCGTTTTTTTTCAGTGCATGTCCCCGACGAGGTCCAAGTATAGAAATTTGGGCCTCGAGCTTGTCTCTCTTGAAGAAAATCGATCTCTCACACCCAAGAAACTCTCCATGGTCAAAGAAAAGAAAAACAATGGAGCAGATGATTCTATCAATCTGTTGCTTGAGCAAGCTCTCACGCAACAGAGGGACAAAATGATGGAGAATTTTTCCCACATCCTTCAACACCTATTGATAGAAAACGATGCATATTCATCAAACAACCACTTTGGAATCACCTCTCCTTTCAAGGTACAAGTTAATCTTGATATTCTCGTATTTGAAGGTCAGATAGATACGGATGCCCTAGACAAATGGTTAAATCTGTGAGAAAGTTATTTCTCTGTTCATAATTTTTTCGACAGGGAAAATATCACTTTCGCACTCCTTAAAGCTCTCCCCCATGTCAAACATTGGTGGGAAACTTACTGGGAGAAAATTTCCATAGAGGAGTCTAGAATATATGGCGTCGATCCCACTTGGGATTTTTTTGTGGATGCAGTAAGGGAATAGTATTACCCTAATGGGAACTATGAGGACCAGTACATGAGATGGACCACACTGCAGAAAGAGAGGGGCTAAGAAGTTCTAGAGTTCACCAATACCTTCCATACCTTGTGCACCAAGATGGGTATCAAATAATCCGATTGAAATTTGGTTCTGAAATACCGTGGAGCTCTACACAGATACATCCAAACTGAAATGGATTTTCTGTACATCTCATCACTCGGTCATGTTTATCGATATGCTGTTAAAATCAAGAAGAAATTTAAGCACTAGAAAAAACAGGAGTTTGGGTCTGCAAATATGCAACAACCAAAGTATGATAAAGATGGCCCTAACAAACAGTCTCTCGAAAACCACTCCAAGCCAGAGGAAAATAATGGTCACAAAAAGACAAAGAACGAAACTGGAAAATGGTATGATTTCCACAAAATATCTTGGCACAACACTGAGGAATGTCGCTCAAAACAGTCACTAGTGGCCGAGGTCAAAGATAAGGAGCCGAACACTAATTTAGAATCTGATTCTAAAAATACTGGTAAAAGACAGATCATTGATACAGACGCCACTCCTATTGTCGCGACCAAAGCAATTCAACTAGAAGAAACAACAGATCCTGAAGAGGGGGAATGCATTTTTCATTCACAGGTGTGGGTGAATGGGACCCCGCTGCATTTTATTCTTGATAGCGGAAGACAGAATAACCTCATCTCAGCAAAGGTCGTTAAATAGTTGGGATTGTCGACAAAACCACACCTACATCCATACAACATCGAGTGGCTTCGCCAGGGACGAGATCTTTGTGTCAGCCAGCAGTATCGATTGTCATACGGCATCCATCCCTTCAAGGATGAGGTATTATGTGATGTTTCCCCACTGGATGTATGTGATGTTCTCTTGGTCCATCTCTTGGGCCAACCATATATGTGGAAGCGCCATGTTGTTTATGATTTTCGACTCCGCAGTGTCATTGTTTCTTTGGGGGATCATCTCTACATAATACCAAAGGTAGTTACGACTACTATTCCACCTAAATAGTTCCGCAAGGTAGTATCTCATACCACAAAATTCATCTTCTTCACAATCTGTACAAAAGGTGAACAGAAGGATACTGTAACCACTACAACCTCGGCCCAAGAACCTTTTATCCAACAGAAGCAGGTCGACAAGATTGTAGCAAAGTGTAAAGATTCATTCTGCACATAGGCATCTCATGTAGCCAAACTGGTTAAAAAGGTCCAACCCTTCCAGCCACATGATCGTGACAACCTTCAACAAGCTAAGCAGCACAACTTCTCCAACAAGGAAAGCAGCTCATCAAGATGAAAATTCAACAAACACTTTTCCCTCTTCCCCAGGTAATGAAAAGAATGGATACCATTGACTCATAAGGAGGGAGGATTGATCCAGGTGGATATCAGTGGCCACACACCTTTTCCAACTGACTCAAAATATTTTTCTGGCAATGAAGGTTTTTTGGGATCGAGCTTCTCAATGATAGGAGAAGTCTTTTTTTGAGGCCCCTAAATGAATATCCTCAATGATACCTTTCCAACGAGCTATCGTATGCCCCAAACAGAGAACGTATTCCAAAGTTACGCCCTCAGGAAGTTGATACACCAAACTACCCAAAACGGGGTCCACAAAACTATTGGCTTTTCATATTCCGGGGTTAGGGTTTTGGATTTTCTTTATGATAAAAAGACCTTTGGGGCCTCATTGTAAGATCATCTTCTCACATATGCGAGTAGCCGTCACATCTCTTCTCAGAGATAAGTTCCCACCATTCTAGCGAGTCATTCACTCTGTATTTTACAGTCTTTGTACATTTTCGCTCATTAATGGAAAATTGTGCATTACTGTATATCTGTGTTTATGGTTGCATCTTTGATGCATTTCTGTTATAATATTGGATATCATAGATATCTCTCTACATTTATTTATTATATATTCTCTCTCATTTCGTGCGGAAAATAATTTGGATCAGTGGTATCAGAGAAGGTTTATCTTGATCGTTTTTTTTAGTGCATGCCCCCGGTGAGGTTCGAGTATAGCAAGGTGGGCCTTGAGCTTGTCTCTCTTGAATAAAATCAATCTTGCACGCCCAAGAAACCCTTCATGGTGGAAGAAAATAAAAACGATGGAGTAGATGATTATATCAATCTATTGCTTGAGCAAGCTCTCATGTGACAGAGGGACAAAATGATGGAGAATTTTTTCCACATCCTTCAATGCCCTCCGATAGAAACAAGCACATCTTTATCAAACAACAATTTTGAAAGCACCTCTCTTTTCAAGGTACATATTAATTTTGATATTCTCATATTTGAAGGTCATATAGATCTCGATGCCCTAGACAAATGGTTAAATCTATTAAAACGTTATTTCTCTGTTCATAATTTTTCCAACAGAAAAAATATCACCTTCGCACTCCTGAAATATCTCCCCCATCTCAAACATTGGTGAGAAACTTACTGGGATAAAGGTTCCACAGAGGATTCTGGAATATATGGGGCCAATCCCACTTGGGATTTTTTTGTGGATACGGTAAAGGAGCAGTATTACCCTGTTGGCAACTATGAGGACCATTACATGATATGGAACACACTGTGAAAAGAGAGGGGCCAAGAAGTTATGGAGTTCACCAATACATTCCATACCTTGCGCACCAAGATGGGTATCAATGACTCTGAACGAAATTTGGTTCTGAAATACCGTGACAATCTACACAAATACATCCAAATTGAAATGGATTTTCTGGACATCTCATCACTCGATAATACTTATCGATATGCTGTTAAAATTGAGAAGAAATTTAAGTGCTAGAACAAATGGGAGTTTGGGTCTGCAAATATGCAACAACTAAAGTATGATAAAGACAACCCTAACAAACAGTCTCCTAAAAACCACTCTAATCCAGAGGAAAAGAAGGGTCACAGGAAGACAAAGAAGGACACCAAAAAATGGTGCGATTTCCACAAACGCCCCTGGCGCAACAACGAGGAATGTCGCTCAAAACAGTCATTGGTGGTCGAGATCAAAGACAAGGAGCCAAACCCTAATTCTGAATCTGATTCTGAAAATACTGATAAAAGACAGATCATTGACCTTCACCCCACTACTATTGTCGCGACTGCAGCAATTCAACCAGAAGAACCAAAATATCCTGAAGAGGGGGAGCACCGTTTTCATTCACAGATGTGGGTAAAAGGAACCTGTTGCATTTTATTGTTGATTGCAAAATCCAGAAGAACCTCATCTCACCAGAGTTCATCAAACAATTGGGATTGTCAAAAAAACCACACCTGCAGCCATACAAAATCGGGTAGCTTTTCCACGGAAAAGGTCTCCATGTCAGCCAACAGTATTGATTGTCATACGACATCCATCCCTTTAAGGATGAGGTATTATTTGATGTTTCCCCATTGGATGTATGTGATGTTCTCTTGGAACAACCATATATGTGGTAGCGCCATGTTGTTTATGAGTCTCGACCCCATAGTGTCACTATTTCTCTAAGGAGTCATCTATACATAATACTAGAGGTAGTTCTGAATATAGTTCCACGTAAACAGTGTTGCAAGGTAGTATCTCATACTACAAAATTTAGCCTCTTCATAATCTATCCAAAATGTGAATAGAAGGATATTGCAACCACTACAACCTTGACCCAAGAACCTTCTATCCAACAGAAGTAGGTCAACAAGATTGCAGTTAAGTGTAAAGATTCATTCTGCACATAGGCATATCATGTATCCAGACTAGTTAAAAAGGTCCAACCCTTCCAGCCACATGTTCGTGACAACCTTCAACAAGCTCAACTTCTCCAAAAAGGCAAGCAACTCATCAAAATGAAGATTCATTAAATTTTTTTCCCTCTCCCCCGAGCACTTAATGCAATGGATACGATTGCTTCCTAAGGATGGAAGATTGATCCAAGTGGATATCGGTGCCACTTTGAGCCCCTAAACGAAGGTTTTTTAGGATAGAGCTTCTCAATGATACATGAAGGCTTTGATTGAGCCCCATAAATGAATATCCTCAATGATACCTTTCCAATGAGCTATAGTGTGCCCCAAATAGAGATCGTATGCCAAAATTACGCCCCCGGAAAGTTGATACACCAAACTACCCAAAACGGGGTCTACAAAAATGTTGGCTTTTCATCTTCCGAGGTGAGGGTTTTGGATTTTCTTTATGATAAAAATGACTTTGGAGGCTCATTGTAAGATAATCTTCTCTTATATGCGAGTATCCGTCACATCTCTTCTCAGAGATAAGATGCCACCATTTTAGCGAGTCTTTCACTCTGTATCTTATAGTCTTTGTACATTTTCTCTCATTAATAGAAAATTGTGTATTATTGTATATCTGTGTTTATGGTTGAATATTTGATACATTTGTGTTAAAATATTGGATATCTGAGATATCTATTTACATTTATTTATTATATCTCCGCTCTCATTTCATTCTGAAAATAATCTGGATCAGTGGTATCAGAGCAGGCTGCTCTTGATCATTTTTTTTTTCAGTGCATTTCCCCGACGAGGTTCGAATATAGAAAGTTGGGCCTCGATCTTGTCTCTCTTGAAGACAATCGATCTCGCACACACAATAAACCCTCCATGGTGAAATAAAAGAAAAATGACAAAGCAGGTGATTCTATCAATGTATTTCTTGAGCAAGCTCTCACGTGATAGAGGGACGAAATGATGGATAATTTTTCCCACATCCTTCAATGCCTTCCGATAGAAACATGCGCATATTCATCAAACAACCACTTTGGAAGCACCTCTCCTTTCAAGGTACAGGTTAATTTTGATATTCCTGTATTTCAAGGTCAGATAGATGCGAATGCCCTAGAAAAATGGTTAAATCTATTAGAAGGTTATTTCTCTGTTCATAATTTTTCCGACAGGGAAAAGAGAACCTTCTCACTCCTTAAAGCTCTCTCCCGTGTCAAACATTGGTGGGAAACTTACTGGGAGAAAAGTTCCACAGAGGAGTCTAGAATATATGGGGTTGAGCCCACTTGGGATTTTTTCGTGGATGCGGTAAAGGACCAGTATTACCCTGTTGACAACTATGAGGACCAGTACATGAGATGGACCACATTGTGGAAAGAGAGGGGCCAAAAAGTTTCATAGTTCACCAATAACTTATTGGCCCCTATAGTTTCATAGCCAGAATGTTTAAAAATTTCCAACTCTTCCAACCACATGTTTGTGACAACCTTCAACAAGCTAAGCAACACAACTTCTCCGACAAGGCAAGCATCTCATCAAGATGCAGATTCAACAAATGCTTTTCCCTCTTCCCTAGGAACTTAAAACAGTGGAGAAAAATTATTCCTAAGGTGGAAGGATTGATCCAAGTGGATATCGGTGGCCACCCACCTTTTCTAACTCGTTCAAAGCCATTTTCTAGCATTTTTGGTAATTTACTATTTTTAGCAGCTTTTAACTTATGTGGCCACATTAAGGGCCTAAATGAAGGATTTTTTGGATCGCGATTCTCAATGATAGCTGAATTATTTTATTGATCCCCATAAATGAATATCCTCGACAATACCTTTCCAAGGAGCTATCGTGCACCCCAAACAGATTTTGTATGCCAAAGTTACGCCCCTGGGAAGTTGATACACCAAACTACCCAAAACAGGGTCCACAAAATTGTTGGATTTTCATCTTACGGGGTTAGGGTTTTGGATTTTATTTATGATAAAACAACCTTTGGAGCCTCATTGTAATATCATCTTCTCACAGATGCAAGTAGCCATCACATCTTTTCTCAGTGATAAACTGCCACCATTCTAGCGAGTCTTTCACTCTGTATTTTATAGTCTTTGTACATTTTCGCTCATTAATAGAAAATTGTGTATTACTATATATATGTGTTTATGGTTGCATCTTTGATACATTTATGTTATAAGATTGAATATCTAATATATCTCTATACATTTATTTATTATATATCTGCTCTCATTTTGTGTCGAAAATAATCCAGATCAGTGGTATCAAAGCATGCTCCTCTTGATCATTTTTTTTCAGTGCATGTCCACGACGAGGTCCAAGTATAAAAATTTGTGCCTTGACCTTGTCTTTCTTGAAGACAATTGATCTCACATGCCCAAGAAACCCTCCATGGTGGAAGAAAATAAAAACGATGGAGTAGACGATTCTATCAATCTATTGCTTGAGCAAGATCTCATGCGACAGAGGGACGAAATGATGGAGAATTTTTCCCACATCCTTCAATGATTGCCGATAGCAAAAAGCACATCTTCATCAAACAACCACTTTGGAATCACCTCTCCTTTCAAGGTACGTGTTAGTTTTGATATTCTCGTATTTGAAGGTCAGATAGATGTGGATTCCCTAGACAAATGGTTAATTTTGTTAGAAGGTTATTTATATGTTCATAATTGTTCTCAAAGGAAAAATATCACCTTCACACTGCTTAAATCTCTCCCCCATGTAAAACATTGGTGGGAAACTTACTGGGAGCAAAGTTCCATAAACGTGTATGGAATATATGCGGCCAAGCCCACTTGGAATTTTTTTGTGGATGTGGTAAAGGAACAGTATTACCCTATTGGACACTATGAGGACCAGTACATGAGATGGATCACACTGCGGCAAGAGAGAGGCCAAGAAGTTCCACATTTCATCAACACCTTCCATACCTTTCGCACCAAGATGGGTATCAAAAACTTAGAATAACATTTGGTTCTGAAATATCATGGGGATCTACATAGACACATCCAAACTGAAATGTAGTTTCTAGACATCTCATCACTCACTATTGCTTATGGATATGTTGTTAAAATCGAGCAAAAATTTAAGCACCAGAACAAATGAGAGTTTGGGTCTACAAATCTGCAACAACCAAAGTATGATAAGTATGAACCTAACAAATAGTCTCTCAAAAGACACTCTAAGCCACATGAAAAGAAGGGTCTCGGGAAGACAAAGAAGGACAGCGAAAAATGGTGCGATTTTCACAAAATACCATGGCACAACACCGAGGAATGTCACTCAAAATATTCATTGGTGGTTGAGATCAAAGACAAGGAGCCAAACCTTGATTCATAATCTGATTATGAAAATACTGGTAAAAGACAGATCATCGACATAGACCCCAATGCTATTGTCGTGACCACAACAATTCAACCAAAAGAACCAATAGATCCTGAAGAGGAGGAGTGCCTTTTTCATTCACAGATATGGGTGAAGGGGAACTCGCTGCATTTTATTCTTGATTGCAGAAGCTAGAAGAACCTCATCTTAGCATAGGTTGTCAAATAGTTTGGATTGTCGACAACACCACACCCGCAGCCATACAACATTGGGTGGCTTTTCTAGGGATGAGATCTATGTGTCAGCCAACAGTTTTTATTCTCATACGACATCTATCTCTTCAAGTATGAGGTATTATGTCATGTTTCCCCACTGGATGTCTAAGCATTTCTTTTGGGCCAACCATATATGTGGAAGCACCATCTTGTTTATGAGTCTCGACCCCGCAGTGTCATTGTTTATCTGGGGGGTCATCTCTACATAATACCAGAGGTAGTTCTGACTACTATTCCACCTAAATAGTGACACAAGGTAGTTTCTCATACTACACAATTCATCTTCTTCATAATCTGTCCAAAAGGTGAACATAAGGATACTTTGACCACTATAGCCTTGGCTCAAGAACCTTTTATCCAACAGAAATAGGTCAACAAGATTGCAGAAAAGTAGAAAGATTCCTTATGCTCATGGGAATCTCATGTAGCTAGAATGGTTAAAAATGTCCAACCCTTCCAGCCATATGTTCATGACAACCTTCAACAAGCTAAGCAACGCAACTTCTCCAACAAGGCAAGTAACTCGTCAAGATGCAGATTCAACAAATGCTTTTCCCTCTCCCTTGAGAACTCAACGCAATGGATACCATTTATTCCTAGGGAGGGAGGATTGATCCAGGTGAATATCGGTGGCCACACACCTTTTCCAACTGGCTCAAAATAGTTTTCTGGCAATTTTGGTAATTTACTCTTTTTAGCAGTTTTGAACTTTTGTGGCCACTTTGAGGGCCTAAATGAAGGTTTTTTGGGATAGAGTTTCTCAATGATAAATTAAGGCTCTAATTGATCCCCCTAAATTAATATTCTCGATGATACATTTCCAATGAGCTATTGTGCACCCCAAACAGATATTGTATGCCAAAGTTAGGCCCCCGGGAAGTTGATACACCAAACTACCCAAAATGGGGTCCACAAAACTATTGGCTTTTCATCTTCCGAGGTTAGGGTTTTGGATTTTCTTTATGATAAAAAGGACTTTGGGGACTCATTGTAATATCATCTTCTCACATTTCTGAGTAGTCGTCACATATCTTCTCATATACAAGCTACCACCATTTTAGTGAATCTTTCACTCTATATTTTACAATCTTTGTACATTTTCACTCATTAATAGAAAATTGTGCATTACTGTATATCTGTGTTTATGGTTTCATATCTCATACATTTATGTTATAATATTTGATATCTGAGATATATCTCTACATTTATTTCTTATATCTCCTCTCTCATTTCATGCCGAAATAATATGTACCAGTGGTATCAGAGAAGGTTTCCCTTGATCGTTTTTTTCAATGCATTTCCTCGACGAGGTCCAAGTATATAAAGTTGAGCCTCAATCTTGTCTCTCTTGAATACAATCTATCTCACACGCCCAAGAAACCCTCCATGGTGTAAGAAAAGAAAAACGATGGAGCAAACGATTCTATCAATTTGTTGCTTGAGCAAGCTCTTACGCGATAGAGGGAAGAAATGATGGAGAATTTTTCCCACTTCCTTCAATGCCCTTCGATAGAAACAGGTGCATATTCATCAAACAACCACTTTGGAAGCACCTCTCCTTTCAAGGTAAGGATAATTTTGATATTCTCGTTTTTGAAGGTCAGATAGATGTGGATGCCCTAGACAAATGGTTAAATCGATTAGAAGGTTATTTCTTTGTTCATAATTTTTCCAACAGAAAAAGATCACCTTCATACTCCTTAAATCTATCCCCCGTGTCAAACATTGGTGGGAAACGTACTGGGAGAAAAGTTCCATAGAGAAGCCTGGAATATATGGGGCCAAGCCCACTTGGGGATTTTTTTTGGATGCGGTAAATGAACAGTATTACCCTATTGGCAACTATGAGGACTAGTACATGAGATGGGACGCACTGCGACAAGAGAGGGCCAAGAATTTATGGAGTTCACCAATACCTTCCATACCTTGCATACCAAGATGGGTATAAAAGACTCTAAATGACATTTGGTTATGAAATACCATGGGCCTCTACATAGATACGTCGAAACTAAAATGGATTTTTTGGACATCTTATCACTCGGTGTTGCTTATCAATATGTTGTTAAAATCGAGCACAAATTTAAGCACCATAACAAATAGGAGCTTGGTTCTGAAAATATACAACAACCAAAGTATGATAAAGAAAACCCTATCAAACAGTCTCCCAAAAACGAGTCCAAGCTACAGGAAAATAAGGGTCACGAGAAGACAAAGGACACCAAAAAATGGTGCGATTTCCACAAAATCCCCTAGCACAACACTAAGGAATGTCGCTCAAAATAGTCATTGGTGGGTGAGATCAAAGACAAGGAGCCAAACCCTGATTCAGAATCTGATTATGAAAATATTGGTAAAAGATAGATAATCGATGTAGACCCCTCTACAATTATCATGACCGCAACAATTCAACCAGAAGAACCAATAGATCCTGAAGAGGGGTTTTAGGAACCAAATATCAATATAGCATAGAAAAACCTCAGAATAAGTAATCAACGCCTTGAAAAAGAGATAAATTTAGATAATAAGCCTCTTCAAGGGGAAACCTCCTTATGCCCACATAAATGTTCAATTACAAGATGATTCCAAATGAAAATGTCTCCTTGGTATATATAGGAGACTAGGAGATATAATTACAACTAATGTACTAAATCCGACATAAATAAAATAACATTACTAATGTAATATGCCCTAATTAAGGGGTAATGAGCCACTATTTAGGGCTTAACATGCCCCTCCCCTTGAGACAAGTGTTGTCCACAACACTTGAGTAAATATGGATGTTTCTGTATGAAAGACTCATCTTCCCAAGTGGAATCTTCAACCGGTAATTTCCTCCATTCAATGAGATACTCTGAAATGGATCTATCCATCAACTGGTGAATTCTTGTGTCAGTGATGGATTCAGGATCCAATATGATTTTTCCTTCCTCGTCAAGTTTTGGAAATATAGTTTGAACTATGATCTTGTCACCTATAACCTTCTTTAAGCATGAAACATGGAAAACTGGGTGTACTCATGAAGATGCAGGCAACTCCAATTTGTATTCCATAGTACCAATATTTCGCAACATCTTATAAGGTCCATAGTACTTTGGTGATAATTTATTATCCTTCTTGGCTTTCTTGAGGGACATATGTTTGTATGGTTGTAGTCTTAAAAACACCCAATCCCCTACTTCAAAACTTCTTTCACTACGATGTTGATCTGCTTGTTGTTTCATGCAATTTTGTGCCATGGTCAGGTTGTCCTTTAATATTTTGAGAACTTGTTGTTATGATCAATGTGATCTTCCACTTCTTGAACCTTAGCTTTTTATTTTAGAGAATAAGTGATGGAAGGAGGGTGGTATCCATAGAGTGCCATAAATGGTGTCATTCTTGTTGTAGTATGAAAGGAAGTGTTATACCACCATTCTGCCAAGGGTAACCATTTGAACCATTGTGTTTGTTTATCAGAGACAAAGAATCAAAGGTATCCTTCCATACATTTGTCCACTATCTCAATTTGTCCATCATATTGAGGATGATAGGATGAGCTTTGAGCCAATTGAGTACCCAAACAAGGAAATAATTATGTTCAAAAATGTCCAGTGAAGATGGGATCTTTGTCACTTACAATAATATTTGGGCTACCATGTAGCTTTTGAACTGTCTCCATGAATGCAGTGGCAACTGTATTAGATTTGAAGGGATGAGAGAGTGCACAAAAGTGTATGTACTTGGTCATTCTATCAACAATCACCATGATGACACTCTTTCCTTCAAACTTCGGTAACCCTGTGATGAAATCCATCAAAACCTCCTCCCAGCGCTGACTTGGGATGGATAATGGTTGTAAAATACCTAGGGTCTTAATTGTTTCCACCTTATTTTGTTGGAAAACCAACCATTCTTCCACAAACCTTTGAAAATAATTTTTAAGGCCATCCCAAAAAAATTCCTTCTTGACCCTATGGTAGGTTTTTAAGAATCTTGAGTGCCCTACTACTGGAGAGGTGTGAAATTCCAATAGTACCTTTTGTTTGAGTTGGGATTTCTTACATAAATATAAGTGATCTTTGTACCATAGTGAATCATTTTTCCATATAAATTTATCTAATGTACTGGAATCCTGTTGCAACCTTTGAATGAGAGTCCACACATTTTCGTCATTCTTCCATTCATCCCTTACTTATATTATCCAATCGGGTTGGATGATCAAGATAGCACAGAGAAAGGCCTCAACATATTCATCCTTCCTTGAGAGTGCATCTGCCACAACATTTTTCTTCCCTTTTTTATAGAC
>JZKD02S0568580.1:659891-691739 GCA_000966675.3 Picea glauca | reverse complement strand
CTTGCCACCCTAAATGCATTCTCCAATGATTTGGGTTCCCAAAGGAGAACCTCATGTTGAATGTTATCTCTTAAAGTTCCTATGAATATATCAATCAAGTGCTCATCTAGAATATATGTTACCTTTATATTCAATATTTGCAAGTTCTCAATGTGCTCTTTAATTCAACCCTTTTGCTTGAGATTTATCAATTGGATAAAGAAGGTATTGCTCCTTGTATCTTCATAATGTGCTATCATTTCTTCCATGAAAATTGTCCAAGTGATGAGTGACTTGCAAGAACAAAGCCATCGATACCATACAAATTGATTGGGTTCTAAATATAAAGAAGCAATCTGTACCTTTTATGTATGTGGCACATTATGTAGGAAAAGAAATTACATAAGAGAATTTGCAAGAGTTTACACCCAAACAACTCAACACTCTTGCAATGAGCTATATATAAGCTAAATGTCCTAACAAACTCTAGTTATGGATCACTTATTAAATAAACAAGTGTCCATTTACAATAAATGATATCTTAACAATCTTCTAACTATACTCCTAATTTAGAGCCTAAGATACGACACCTTTCTAGAGTAAAATCTTTTACAACAACAATCTATTTCTAAATGTCTCCATTTTATTAATCAAATGTTCTAGATTATTAATTTAATATCCTAAATTAATAATCATTTTATTCTAACTTATTAAACTATGATAATTGTATTTTGGATTATCTAACAGGATCCTTGCCATCAAACTTCCTCATATCGATATTAGGAACGTGGTTGGTCTTTAACCCAAAGTTGGAGTTTCTCCATTCTTGATTCACCTTCCTTGTGTCCTCATCATGAATTTCATGGGATACATTTTAACTTTCAGGTGTCCTCTCTATTATGAAAATTTTCAATCCTTCCATGATCTCCTCTTTTAAACCATCCATATTTGCCTCCAACTTAGCTTCCATCTCTTGTAGTTCATCTTTTGTTACTGTCTTCTTTTGTAAATCATTTATGTCCCTACACATTTCTTCACCTTCATCAAGAATCCAAGTAGTCTTTTCTGGAGGCTTATTGGGTGTAGAAGTTCCCTTTTTTTGTGGCATGTTGGCCAAGTATCACTTTAAACCTTGATTTTGAGGTGGTTCTGCTAGAGAATCTTCCTTTTATTGTATCTCCAAAATTTCGGCCCTTCTGAGTATGAAATTTTATTTTTTTTAGGTTTGGAGCTATTGTGTGCCCCAAACAGTGATCGTATGCCAAAGTTACGCCCCCAGGAAGTTGATACACCAAACTACCCAAAACAGGGTCCACAAAACTGTTGGCTTTTCATCTTCCGTGGTTAGGGTTTTAGATTTTCTTTATGATAAAAAGGTATTTGGAGTCTCATTGTAAGATCATATTCTCACATATGCAAGTGTACATCAAATATCATTTCATAGATAAGTTGTCACCATTCTAGCGAGTCTTTCACTTTGTATTTTATAGTCTTTGTACATTTTTGCTCATTAATAGAAAATTGTGTATTACTGTATATCTGTGTTCATGGTTTCATCTCTGATAAATTTCTGTTATAATATTGGATATCTGAGATATCTTTGTATATTTATTTATTATATCTCTGCTCTCATTTTGCACTGAAAATAATTTGGATTAGTGTTATCAAAGCAAGCTGCTCTTGATCGTTTTTTTTTTTCATTGCATGTCCCCGATGAGGTATGAGTATAGAAATTTGGGCCTCAATCTTGTATCTCTTGAAGAAAATTGATCTCGCACACCCAATAAACCCTCCATGGTGGAAGAAAAGAAAAATGACGGAGCAAATGATTCTATCTATTTGTTGCTTGAGCAAGCTCTCACACAATAGAGGGATGAAATGATGGAGAATTTTTCCCACATCCTTCAATGCCTGTAGATAGAATTTTTCCCACATCGAACAACCACTTTGGAAGCACCTCTACTTTCAAGGTACAGGTTAATTTTGATATTATCATATTTGAAGGTCTGATAGATAAGGATTCCCTAGACAAATGGTTAAATCTGTTAGAAGCTTATTTCTCTGTTATTAATTTTTCCGACAGGGAAAAGATCACCTTCGCACTCCTTAAAGATATCCACCATTTCAAACATTGGTGGGAAACTTACCGGAATAAAATTTCCGCAGAGGAGTCTGGAATATATGGGGCCAATCCCACTTGGTATTTTTTGTGGATGTGGTAAAGGAACAATATTAACCTGTTGGCAACTATGAGGACCAGTACATGCGATGGACCACACTGGGGCAAGAGAGGGGCCAAGAAGTTTTGGATTTCACCAATATCTTCCATACCTTGCACACCAAGCTGGGTATCAAATACTCCGAACGACATTTGGTTTTGAAATACCATGGGGTTTTACATAGATACATCCAAACTGAAATGGATTTTCAAGACATCTCATCACTTAGTGCTACTTATTGATATGTTGTTAAAATCGAGTAGAAATTTAAGCAACAGAACAAATGAGATTTTTGTCTACAAATCTACAAAAACCAAAGTATGATAAAGACAACCCTAACAAACAGTCTCCTAAAACCCATTCCAAGCCAAAGGAAAATAAGGGTCACGTAAAGACAAGGAAAGACACCAATAAATGGTGCGATTTCCACAAAATCCCCTGGCACAACACTGAGGAATTTATCTCAAAATAAACATTGGTGGCCGAGATCAAAGACAAGGAACCGAACCCTGATTCATAATTTGATTTTGAAAATACTGGTAAAATATAGATCATCGACATAGACCCCACTCCTATTGTCACGACCGAAGCAATTCAACCAGAAGAACCAACAGATCCTGAAGAGGGGGAGCACATTTTTCATTCACAGATGTGGGTGAAGTGGACCCTGATGAACTTTATTGTTGATAGGGGAAGCTAGAAGAACCTCATCTTAGCTGAGGTCGCCAAACAATTGGGATTGTGGAAAACACCACACCCGTAGCCATACAACATTGGGTGGCTTCACCAGGGATGAAATCTCTTTGTTATCCAATAGTTTCAATTGACATACGACATAGATCCCTTCAAGGATGAGGTATTATGTGATTTTTCCCCATTGGATGTCTATGATGTTCTCTTGGGCCAACCATATATGTGGAAGCGTCATGTTGTTTATGAGTCTCAACCCCGCAGTGTCATTGTTTCTCTGGGGAGTCATCTCTAAATAATACTAGAGGTAGTTCTAACTACTGTTCCACCTAAACAGTGCCACAAGGTAGTATCTCATACTAAAAAATTCAGGTTCTTCACAATCTATCCAAAAGCTGAACAAAAGGATAATACAACCACTACAGACTCGACCCAAGCACCTTCTATCCAACATAAGCAGGTCAACAAGATTGAAAAAAAGTGTAAATATTCCTTTTGCACATAGAAATATCATGTATCCATACTGGTTAAAAAGGTCCAACCCTTCCAGCCACATGTTCGTGGAAACCTTGAACAAGCTAAGAAATGCAACTTCTATAACAAGGCAAACAACTCATCAATATGCATATTCACCAAACGTTTTTCCCTCTCCCTCGGGAACTAAAATCAATGGAGAAAATTTCTTCCTAATGAGGGAGGATTGTTCCAAGTGGATATCGTTAGCCACCCACCTTTTCCATCTAGCTCAAAACAATTTTCTAGCAATTTTGGTAATTTACTATTTTTATCAGTTTTTAACTTCTGGGGCCATTTTGAGGGCCTAAATGAAGTTTTTTTGGGATATATATTCTCAAATATATCCAAAGGCTCTATTTGATCCCCCTAAATTAATATCCTCGGCAATACCTTTCCAATGAGCTATCATGCTTCCCAAACGAAGATCATATGCCAAAGTTACGCCTCTGGGAAATTGATACACCAAACTACCCAAAATGGGGTCTACAAAACTATTGGCTTTTCATCTTCCGGGGTTAGGGTTTTGGATTTTATTTATGATAAAAATCCTTTTGGAGTCTCATTTTAAGATAATATTCTCATATATGCGAGTATCTGTCATATCTCCTCTCAGAGATAAGATGCCACCATTCTAGCGAGTCTTTCACTCTATATTTTACAGTATTTGTACATTTTCGCTCATTAATAGAAAATTGTGTATTATTGTATATCTTTGTTTATGTTTGCATCTCTGATACATTTATGTTATAATATTTGATATCTGATATATCTCTGTACATTTCTTTATTATATGTCTAATCTCATTTCGTGCCGAAACTAATCTAGATTAGTGGTATCAGAGCAACCTGCTCTTGATCAATTTTTTTTAGTGCATGTCCACGACGAGGTTCGAGTATGGAAATTTGGGCCTCCATCTTGTCTCTCTTGAATAAAATTGATCTCTCATGCCCAAGAAACCCTCCATGGCGGAAGAAAAGAAAAATGACAGAGCATACGATTATATAAATCTATTGCTTGAGCAAGCTCTCATGCGACAAAGGGACGAAATGATGGAGAATTTTTCCCACATCCTTCAACATATGTTGATAGAAACAGGTGCATCTTTATCAAAAAACCACTTTGGAAGCACCTCTCCTTTCAAGGTACATGTTAATTTTGATATTCCCATATTCGAAGCTCAGAGAGATGTGGATGCCCTGAACAAATGGTTAAATGTGTTAGAAGGTTATTTCTTTGTTCATAATTTTTCCAACAAGGAAAAGATCACCTTCACACTCCTTAAATATCTCGTTCATGTCAAACATTAGTGGGAAAATTATTGGGAGAAAATTTCCACAGAGGAGTCTAGAATATATGTGGTCGAGCCCAATTGGAACCTTTTTGTGGATGCGGTAAAGTAAGAGTATTACCCTGTTGGCAACTATGAGGACTAGTACATGAGATGGACCACACTGTGGAAAGAGAGCAGCCAAGAAGTTTTGGAGTTGACCAATATCTTCCATACCTTAACAAAGTATGATAAAGATGGCCCTAACAAACAGTCTCCTGAAAACTAGTCCAGGTCAGAGGAAAAGAAAGGTCACATGAAGAAAAAGAAGGATAGCGAAAAATGGTGTGATTTCCACAAAATAACCTGGAACAACACTGAGGAACGTCACTCAAAATAGTCATTTTTGGCCAATATCAAAGACAAGGAGCCGAACCCTGATTCATAATCTGATTCTGAAAATACTAGAAAAAGACAGATCATCGATACAGACCCCACTGCTATTGTCACGACTGTAGCAATTCAACCAAAAGAACCAACAGATCCTGAAGAGGGAGAGCACCTTTTTCAATCATATATGTGGGTGAAGGGGACCCCTCTGGATTTAATTGTTGATAGTGGAAGCTAGAAGAACCTTATCTCAGCAGAGGTCGTCAAACAACTGAGATTGTCGAGAACACCACACCCGCAACCATACAACATCGGGTGGCTTTTCCAAGGAAGAGATCTTCGTGTCAACCAATAGTGTCTATTGTCATACAAAATCCATCCCTTCAAGGATGAGTTATTGTGTGATGTTTCCCTACTGAATGTCTTTGATGTTCTCTTGGGCCAACCATATATGTGGAAGCGCCATGTTGTTTATGATTCTCGACCCCACAATTTCATTGTTTCTCTAGCGGGTCATCTCTACCAAATACCATAGGTATTTCAGACTATTGTTCCACCTAAACAGTGTTGCAAGTTAGTATATCTTACTACAAAATTCAGGTTAATCACAATCTGTCCAAAACATGAACATAAGGATACTGCAACCAATACAGCCTCGATCCAAGCACCTTCTATCCAACAAAAGCAGGTCGACAAGATTATAGCAAAGTGTAAGGATTCCTTTTGCACATAGGAATCTCATGTATCCAGACTAGTTATAAAGGTTCAACCCTTCGAGCCACATGTTCTTGACAACCTTCAATAAGCCAAGCACCGCAACTTCTCCAAATAGGCAAGCAGCTCATCAACATGCAGATTCAAGAAATGCTTCTCCCTCTCCCTCGGGAGCTGAATGAAATGGATACCATTGCTTCCTAATGAAGGAGGATTGATCTAAGTGGATATCGGAGGCCACCCAAATTTTCCAACTTGCTCAAAATAGTTTTTTGGAAATTTTGGTAATTTACTATTTTTAGTAGTTTTTAACTTCCGGGGTCACTTTGAGGGCCTAAATGAAAGTTTTTTGGGATTGATATTCTCAAAGATGTTTGAAGGCTCTAATTTATCCCCCTAAATTAATCTTCTCAAAGGTATCTTTCCAACGAGCTATCGTACACCCCAAACGGAGATCGTATGCCAAAGTTACGCCCTCGGGAAGTTAATACACCAATCTACTCAAAACGAGGTCCACAAAACCATTGGATTTTCATTTTCCGGGGTTAGGGTTTTGGATTTTCTTGATGATAAAAATGCCTTTGGAGCCTCATTGTAATATCATATTCTCACAAATGTGAGTATCTGTCACATCTCTTCTTAGAGTTAAGCTCTCACCGTTCGAGCGAGTCTTTCACTCTGTATTTTACAGTCTTTGTACATTTTCTCTCATTAATAGAAAATTGTGTATTACTGTATATTTGTGTTTATGCTTTCATATCTGATGCATTTATATTATAATATTGGATATATGATATATCTCTCTACATTTCTTTATTATATCTCTGCTCTCATTTCATGCCAAAAATAATCTGGATCAGTGGTATCAGAGCAGGCCGCTCTTGATCATTTTTTTAGTGCACATCCCCGACGAGGTCCAAGTATAGAAAATTAGGCCTGGAGCTTGTCTCTCTTGAATAAAATCTATCTCACATGCCCAAGAAACCCTCAATGTCCTAAGAAAATAAAAATGAGGTAGTAGATGATTCTATCAATATGTTTCTTGAGCAATCTCTCACGTGATAGAGGGATGAAATGATGGAGAATTCGACAAAGGGATGAAATGATGGAGAATTTTTTCCACATCCTTCAACGGATGTCAATAGCAACAAGAACATCTTCATCAAACAACCACTTTGGAAGCACCTCTCCTTTCAAGGTATGGGTTAATTTTGATATTCCCATATTTGAAGGTCAAATAGATGCAGATTCCCTAGACAAATGGTTAAATACATTAGAAGGTTATTTCTTTGCTCATAATTTTTCTAACAGGGAAAAGATCACCTTCAATCCTTAAATCTCTCCCCCATTTCAAAAATTGGTGGGAAAATTACTCAGAGAAAAGTTACACAGAGGAGTTTAGAATATATGGGGCCGAGCCCACTTGTGATTTTTTTGTGGATGCGGTAAAGCAAGAGTATTACCGTGTTGGCAAATATGAGGACCAGTACCTGAGATGGACCACGCTGTGGAAAGAGAGGGCCCAAGAAGTTATGGATTTCAACAATACCTTCCATACCTTGATCACCAAGCTAGGTATCAAATAATTTGAACAACATTTGGTTTTGAAATACTATGGGGCTCTACATAGATACATCCAAACTAAAATGGATTTTTTGGACATCTCATCACTCATTGTTGCTTATCAATATGTTGTTAAAATTGAGAAAAAATTTAAGCACCAAAATAAATGGGAGTTTAGGTCTTCAAATATGAAACAACCAAATTATGATAGAGACAGCCCTAAAAAATAGTCTCACGAAAACCAGTCCAAGCCACATGAAAAGAAGGGTCACGGGAAGACAAATAAGGACACAGAAAATGGTGTGATTTCAACAAAATCCCCTAGCACAATACCGAGGAATGTTTCTCAAAACATTCATTGGTGGTCGAGATCAAATAAAAGGAGCCGAACCCTGATTCAGAATCTAGTTCTGAAAATATTGGTAAAAGATAGATCATCAACGTAGACCCCATTGCTATTGTCGCGACCGCATCAATTCAACCAGAAGAACCAACAGATCCTAAAGAGGGGGAATGCCTTTTTCATTCACGGATGTGGGTAAAGGGGACCCCCTGCATTTTATTTTTTATAGTGGAAGCTAGAAGAAACTCATCTTAGCAATGGTCATCAAATAGTTGGGATTGTCGACTACACCACACTCGCATCCATACAACATCGAGTGGCTTCACCAAGGACAAGATATTCATGTCAGCCAACAATTTCAATTTTCATATGGCATCCATCCCTTCAAGGATGAGGTATTATGTGATTTTTCCCCACTGAATGTCTGTGATGTTCTATTAGGCCAACCATATATGTGAAAGTGCCATGTTGTTTATGAGTCTCGACCCCGTTGTGTCATTGTTTCTCTAGGGGGTCATTTCTATAGAATACCAGAGGTATTTCCAACCATTGTTCCACCTTAACAGTTCCGGAAGGTAGTATCTCATACTACAAAATTTAGCTTCTTCACAATCTGTCCAAAAGGTGAAGAGAAGGATAATGCAGCCACTACAGCCTTGACCCAACAACCTTCTACCCAACAAAAGAAGGTCGACGAGATTGCAGCAAAGTGTAACTATTGCTTCTACACACATGCATCTCATGTATCCAGACTGGTTAAAAAGGTGCAAACCTTCCAACCACATGTTCGTGACAACCTCCAACAAGCTATATAGAGAAACTTCTCCAACAAGGCAAGTTGCTCATCAAGATGTAGATTGAGCAAAAAAAATCCCCTCTCCCCTAGGCACTTAATGCAATAGAGAAAATTTCTTCCTAAGGAGGAAGGATTGATCCAGGTCGATATCAGTGTCCACCCACCTTTTCCGACTGGCTCAAAACAATTTTTTGGCAATTATGGTAATTCACTATTTTTAACAGTTTTTAACTTTCGGGGCCACTTTGAGGGCCTAAATGAAGGTTTTTTGGGATTGAGTTTCTCAATGATAGTCAAAGGATTTGATTGATACCCCTAAATGAATCTCTTCAATGATACATTTCCAAGGAGATATCATGTGCCCCAAATGGAGATCGTATGCCAAAGTCATGCCCCCGAGAAGTTGATACACCAAACTATCCAAAACGAGGTCCACAAAATTGTTGGTTTTTCATCTTCCGGGGTTAGGGTTTTGGATTTTATTAAAAAAGGCCTTTGGAGCCTCATTGTAATATCATCTTCTCACAAATGAGAGTAGCCATCACATCTCTTCTCAGAGATAAGAAGCCACCATTCTAGCGAGTCTTTCACTCTGTATTTTATAGTCTTTCTACATTTTTTCTTATTAATAGAAAATTGTGTATTACTGTATATCTGTGTTTATGGTTGCATATATTATACATTTATACTATAATATTGGATATTTGAGATATATCTATACATTTCTTTATTATATCTCTACTCTCATTTCATTCCAAAAATAATCCAGGTCAGTGGCATCAGAGAAATCTACTCTTGATCGTTTTTTTCCAGTGCATGTCCCCGACACGGTTCAAGTATCGAAAGTTGGGCCTCGATATTTTCTCTCTTTAATAAAATCAATATCGCATGCCCAAGAAACCATCCATGGTGGAAGAAAATAAAAATGATGGAGGAAATGATTCTATCAATCTGTTGTTTGAGCAAGCTCTCACGCGACAGAGGGACAAAATGATGGAGAATTTTTCCAACATCCTTCAACGCCTGTTGATAGAAACAGGTGCATATTCATAAAAAAAACACTTTGGAATCACCTCTCTTTTCAAGGTACAGGTTAATTTTTATATTCTCGTATTTGAAGGTCAGATAGATGCAGATGCCCTAGACAAATGGTTAAATATGATAGAAGGTTATTTCTGTGTTCATAATTTTTCCAACGGGGAAAAGATCACCTTCACACTCCTTAAATCTCTCCCCCATGTCAAACATTGGTGGGAAACTTACTGGGAGAAAAGTTCCACCGAGGATTCTGGAATATATGGGGTCGATCCCACTTGGGATTTTTTTGTAGATGTGGTAAAGGAACAATATTAACTTCTTGAAAACTATGAGGACCAGTACATGATATGGACCACACTGTGGAAAGAGAGGGTCCAAGAATTTCTGGATTTCTCCAATGCCTTCCATACCCTGCGCACCAAGCTATGTATCAAACACTCCAAATTACATTTGGTTCTGAAATACCGTGGGGCTATACACAGATACATCCAAACTGAAATGGATTTTCTGGACATCTCATGACTCGGTGTTGCTTATCGATATGTTGTTAAAATCGAGCAGAAATTTAAGCACCAGAAAAAATGTGAGTTTGGATCTACAAATATGAAACAACCAAAGTATGATAAAGATGGATCTAACAAACAGTCTCCCAAAAACTAGTCTAAGCCACAGGAAAATAAGGGTCACGGAAAGACAAAGAAATATATTGGAAAAAAATGAAATTTCCACAAATGCTCTTGGCACAACACCGAGGAATGTCACTCAAAATAGTCATTGGTGGTCGAGATCAAAGGCAAGGAGATGAACCCTGATTCAGAATATGATTATGAAAATACTAGTAAAAGACAGATCATCGACGCATACCCCATTACTATTTTCACGACCGCAAAAATTCAACCAGAAGAACCAACAGATCCTGAAGAGGGGGAGTGCATTTTTCATTCACAGATGTGGGTGAAGGGAACCCTGCTACATTTTATTATTGATAGAGGAAGCCAGAAGAACCTCATCTCAACAGAGTTCGTCAAACAGTTGGGATTGTCGACAACACCACACCCGCAGCCATACAACACTGGGTGGCTTCTCTAGGGATGATATCTTCATGTCAGCCAACAATGTCGATTCTCATACGACATACAACCCTTCAAGAATGAGGTATTATGTGATGTTTCCCCACTAGGTGTCTATGATGTTTTCTTGGGCCAACCATATATGTGGAATTTCCATGTTGTTTATGAGTCTCGACCTCGCAGTGTCATTGTTTCTCTGGGGGGTCATCTCTATAGAATACCAGAGGCAGTTCCAACTATTGTTCCACCTAAACAATGCCACAAGGTAGTATATCATATTACAAAATTCAGCTTCTTCACAATTTGTCCAAAATCTGAACAGAAGGATACTGCAACCACTACAGGCTCGGACCAAAAACCTTCTATCCAATAAAAGTAGGTTGACAAGAATGCATCAGAGTGTAAATTTTCCTTCTACACAAAGGAATCTCATGTAGCCAGACTAGTTAAAAATTTTGAACCCTTCCAGCCACATGTTCATGGACACCTTCAACAAGCTAAGAAACACAACTTCTCCAACAAGGAAAGCAACTCATCAAGATCTAGATTCAACAAACATTTTTCCCAATCCCCCAGGAACTCAATGCAATGGAGACAATTTATTACTAAGGAGAGAGGATTTATCCAGGTGGATATCGGTGGCCACCCAACTTATCCAATTGGCTCAAAACCATTTTCTGGCAATTTTGGTAATTTACTATTTTTAGTAGTTTTTAACTTTTGGGGCCACATTGAGGGCCCAAATGAATGTTTTTTGGGATAAAGATTATCAATGATAGCCATAGGATCTGATTGAGTTCCCTAAATGAATCTTATCGAAGATACCTTTCCAACAAGCTATTGTTCACCCAAAACAAATATCATATGCCAAAGTTACGCCCCCCAGAAGTTGATACACCAAACTACCCAAAACGGGGTCCACAAAACTGTTGGATTTTCAACTTCTGGGGTTAGGGTTTTGGGTTTTACTTATGATAAAAAGGCCTTTGGAGCCTCATTGTAAGTTCATATTCTCACATATGCAAATAACCGTTAGATCTCTTCTCATAGATAAGTTGCCACCATTCTAGTGAGTCTTTCACTCTGTATTTTACAGTTTATGTACATTTTCGTTCATTAATAGAAAATTGTGTATTACTGTATATATCTGTTTAGGATTGCATATATGATATATTTATATTATAATATTGGATATCTTAGATATCTCTATACATTTCTTTATTATATCTCCTCTCTCATTTTGTGTCGAAAATAATCTGGGTCAGTGGTATCAGAGAAGGCTGCTCTTGATCATTTTTTTTCAGTGCATGTCCCCGACAAGGTTCGAGTATAGAAAGTTGGGCGTAGAGCTTGTCTCTCTTAAATACAATTGATCTCTCATTCCCAAGAAACCCTCCATGGTGGAAGAAAACAAAAATGATGGAGCAGACGATTCTATCAATCTGTTCCTTGAGCTATCTCTCACGTGACAAAGGGGCGAAATGATGGATAATTTTTCCCACATCCTTCAACGCCTACCAATAGAAATAGGTGCATCTGCATAAAAAAACCACTTTGGAATTGCCTCTCCTCTCAAGGTACAGGTTAACTTTGATATTCCCATATTCGAAGGTCAAATAGATGTGGATGCGCTAGACAAATGGTTAAATCTGTTAGAAGGTTATTTCTTTGTTCATAAATTTTTTGACAGGTAAAAGATCACCTTTGCACTCCTTAAAGCTCTCCCCCTTGTCAAACATTGGTGGGAAACTTGCTGGGAGAAAAGTTCCACAAAGGAGTCTAGAATATATGGGGTTGTTCCCACTTGGGATTTTTTTGTGGATGCGGTAAAAGAACAGTATTAACCTATTGGAAACTATGAGGACCAGTACATGAGATTGACCACACTACAGAAAGAGAGGGGCCAAGAAGTTTTGGAGTTCACCAATACCTTCCATAACTTTCCCACCAATATTGGTATCAAAGAATCCGAATGACATTTGTTTATGAAATACCTTGGGGCTCTACACAGATACTTCCAAACTGAAATGGATTTTCTAGACATGTCATCACTCAGTGATTCTTATTGATATGTTGTTAAAATCAAGCATAAATTTAAGCACCAGAACAAACAGGATTTTAGGTCTTCAAATATGCAACACTCAAAGTATGATAAATATGGCCCTAACAAACAGTCTCCCAAAAAATAGTCGAAGCCATAGGAAAAGAAAGGTCATGGGAAGCCAAAGTAGGACACCAGAAAATGGTGCAATTTCCACAAAAGCCCCTGGCACAACACCAAGGAATGTCTCTCAAAATAGTCATTGGTTTTCAATATCAAAGACAAGGAGCCAAAACCTGATTCAGAATCTGATTCTGAAAATACTGGTAAAAGACAGATCATTGACATAGACCCCAGAGCTATTGTTGGGATCATAGCAATTCAACCAAAAGAACCAACATATCCTGAAGATGGGGAGCACATTTTTGAATCATAGATGTGGGTGAAGTGGACCCCACTACATTTTATTGTTGATAGTGGAAGCCATAAGAACCTCATCTCAGCAGAGGTCGTCAAACAATTGCGATTGTCGACAACACCATACCCGCAGCCATAAAACATCGTGTTAGCACATAAACTTGTCAGGGTATTGTGAGTTTGTGTTTTCTTCCTGGTTCTGTAATTTTTCTTGTTTCTCTCCTTTTGCAGACTCGATTGTAAGTTTTCCTTTCGGCCCATAGTTTTCAGTTGTTTGTCTTCACCTGTTTGATATAAATTTTTTTCCTTAGTAGCTTGCTTGAGAAATATCGGCCCTTAGCCTTCATGTTTTCCCTAAGGTCGATCACCCCTCTTTTACCTCTACCACTGATCCTTTTGTTTTCTTGAGCCTTCATCCAGTCAGCCAAGTAATTGTTCACAGGCCATGGTCATGACCACCAAGCACAACACTTGAAGCGGTTTGATGTGGAATCAAATCAAGTGAGCGAGAAAGATCAAATTTCAATGGCAAAAATCCACCAGTAATATCAGATTGACGATGATTAGGTGATTGTGATCCTGCAGTTTCACGAAATATAGCATCAAAGGTCCGAAATCGCGAGGTCCACCTAACCGTTGGTGCTGCAAAGGACACGTGATGTGGGATCAGTGTTTTGTGGTTTCACAATATGGAACAATCATGAGAAAGTCATCAGAACTCATGAAATGTGAAATCACGATAGGATCATAGTCGTTGATCAAAGAAGAGAGTTGGACCGTTGGATCAGATTTTCATGATTTCACGATTCGGGAAAGTAAGAGGGAAGAGTTTTGAATATTCATGAAGCACAATGTCCCGAAGTGTCAATGTCATCTGGGTTGTTCAATCAAAGGGGATAAGTGTCATCTGATCCAAGTATTCGGGGAAATGAGATTTAGAAGAATTTAAGTGAGGAATGTGCGAAAGTCCCAATGTGTTGATTGTCGATGTGTTGATGTGTTGATATGTCGAAGTCCCGAAACTCAGGATTCATGGGAATCGTATGATCTAATGGGAACATGTGGCAGTGGATTAAGAAATGTCACAGAACTGGTTTTTGAGGGTTTTGATTTGATCCAGAAGAAAAATGTCGTGAAGCGCAAAATTGCGAAATCAATCCGGCCCATCCAAACCCGAGGAGCACGTGGCACGTGATCAGATATTTCATGGTTTCGTGGATCGGGATTTCTGAAGTCTAGCAAGTAGGAATCTCCTAAAGGCGAATTCCTGAAACTCCTTTGGAGATAGGTGCTAGATTATGGCCTATGTTCATGCAAAAGTAAGGTTTAGGAGAAGAATCTGGCCCCCAGTCGCGTATACAAGACTATTTCAGAGTCCAGAGGAATCATCTCAACCATTGGTTGAGAAGAAGATCTGACCATCAGTTAGGTAAGTGATTTCACAGATTCTGATATCGGGAAAGCTAAAGGTGAGCCATATGAAATCTACCGAAACACGAAATGTCAGGATTTCATTAGCACAGGGTCACGGCCTTAGGTTACATTGAGGAGGGGCTAGAGGAAAGGAGGCTAGCTTCCGAGCCTTGGAGAATAGGCACATGGTCATCCCCTGAGCATTTCATCTCAACCAATCTCTAGGAAAAAAAAGTTAATGTAAATTGAGTAGGTGGTTGAAACCTCGGCTCAATCCATAAATGGAAGGCATGGAGGTTATGGAGCAGTCAGCCCGTGGTACCGCAATGGACGAATTTCTCTTCCAGAGACATACCAATATGATCTTGCATATGAAAGAGTAGTGCAATTGCATCCTAACAAAATAATATACATATACAAAGCTTTGACTTCTATAGCAAGTTTACACTCCTGGTGTTAGCAGGTTGTTCCGAGTATAAATACTCATTTTTGATATTTTGTTAAAGGTCGATGGTAGAGCAAATCTCCCGATTTGTAAAGTTTTAATGAACACTCTGGTTCTCTGGTTATGATTTGTAATCTAAGATTTCTTGTTTAATGAAAGTCATTTTTATCACCCCCTCTTGTTTCCCTTCGATGCTGAAAGAGTTCATGGTTGATTGATTCACTTGAATTATTTTGACTGCATTATGATGAAAGTTTTATTATAGTGTTGTTATAATTTCTTTCAGTTCCTTTGAAATTTGAATTCAAGATGACCTTGTGTTTAAGTTTTTCATCCTCAGGATGTTGGAAAGCCTGACTTTTATGGTAGACATATACATTCTTCACTGAATTATTCCTCCTACTCAACCTTACTACAACCTATTGATTGAAGTTAAACCTGAACTCACCTTCTTGTGCATACCAGTCCATTCTTCTGAAGTAAGATGATATTTTCTTGATATTGCGCCCATTGGAACTTTTTTATAACCAACCTGTGACATAAAAAACTGATGGGTATCAGGCTTACCTCTACAGAAATCTAGAGGTGACTTTTGGTGTGAACATTTTTGGCACCATTTCTGGGGACGAGATTGAATATTTTCCTTGGGATTCAATTACAAAACTTACTAGTTCGGAAGGTGCATCAGAACTTAATACATCAAATATTTCAATTGTGCACCTAGAGACTCCACTGTGGTGACTTCGTTGATGAGAATCCACTGGTGAATCCACTGTTTTTAGCTATGGATTCTAGAGGTAGACACACGAGGTCTACTCCACAAATTCCTTTAGCAACACCTGAAGTTGACCCTGAGAAAATTTTCAGAAAGGGAAAGGCCCTTCAAGAAGGTACTTCTATTATTGAACCAGGTATTTTTGACGATTTTGACTGTCCTCCTTTAGAAACTCGAATATCTGCTTCTCACTTTCCTATCATACCGCATGTTGGAGTTTCCCAAACTTTAAATTTTGGGAGTGTTCATGTTGAGTTTTCCCCTCCTGGTCTAGGATTGTAGAGATAAATCCTTGTCACTCCTATGTCCCCTGAAGTTGTACCTTGGTCTAGACCCCATACATCGGGAGATTTTCCCACTCCATGTTTTATTACTCCTCCTCCTGTTAGAGTTACTAATTTTGTAGAAAAGGAAACTCGTGTTCCCTCAAGCCCTATAGCCTTTTCTTCAAATCCTCTACTATTTCCCTTTCCTCCCTAAAGCTCAGTTCCAGTCTCTCATATCTGGTCCCTTTCCCCTCCTAGTTCTCCTCCACCTATTATTCCTATGGCAAGTGCCAATCCCCCTAGAAACAGAATGGATGCCATAGTGGCTTCAAGATATGCCCCTCTAGTCCTACCTCAACCCATGAACACTCTTCTGGTTGGAGATTACCTAAAGTATATTCCTAAGTTCATGTGAGAGGAAGACATAACCACCGAAGAACACCTTGCTTCCTTCTATAGTTATGTAGACAATCTTAACATTAAGAATGAAGATGTCTGGATGAGAGTCTTTGTCCAAAGCCTTGATGGTGAGGTTAGGAACTGGTTTAGAGGATTGACCCCTGGATCTATTTATGGGATTGAATCCTTATATGGTGTTTTCTTGAGGCAATGGGGGGATAAAAAATACTTTATGTATTATATCACTGAGTTTGGGTCCCTGAAGAGAAAAGAGGGAGAATATGTCTCTGACTTCTCCAAAAGATTCAACAAAATGTACAATAAAATCCCTGTTGAGAAAAATCCTACAAAAGATTCTGCCAAAATCAGTTATTCTAGTGCTTTTGACCTCAATTTTTGCCTCTTGTTAAGAGAAAGAAGATCTACCTCCTTGTCTCTTATGTAAGATGCACCCCTGGAAGTAGAATCCAATGTGTTAGTAGTTGAAAAACTTAGAAATAAAGCTGTCAGAGATAGATGAAGGGGGATATCTGAGGCCTCAACCTCTGGTTCTTCTACATCTCACCCTCAAGTAGATTAATTGACCAAGATGGTGAAGACCCTATCTGCAGAAATGGAGAAGATGAAATTCAAAGGGAAACAAGTTCATAAGAATGTCCAAAATGCTAATAATAGACCCAAATTTAGAAGACCAAACAATGCGCTTCAAATAATCTCGAGAGAGCCCATAAAAAGGGATAGAGATGATCATAAAATCCAAACCCCTCTCCAAAATAACCTAGTTGTTGATGACGAGAGGGAGTAATAAGATCTTGAGCCTGAAATCCATTGTATTGGAGACACCTCCCCTTTTCCCCATTTAACTCAATATGCATACGAGGAGTCCCTTATAGACAGTCAAATAAATGAGATGAGTAAGGGGGAGAAGGGAAATAGAGGTCTTAGAAAATAAAACTTTTAGTCTAAGAAGAAAGAAGGGAAGGTTGATGTCCTTGATCCATCTCCCAGAGCAGAGAATCTTGCTAAAGATGCAGCAAAAAACAACAAAGAAAAGAAAGCTCAGAACCCCTCACCGATACCCAAAGACCCTGTCCCAGAAGTGAGAAAATTTTTGAATCCTCTTTCCTCTTTTAGTTTTGAGCATGAAATTCAAAATATCAGGATCCTTGTGCCCCTTTCAAAGCTAATTAAGCATGAAGATTTCAAAAAATCCCTCTCCAAGCTGTTGCAGTCTAAGCCATCTTGCCATTCCACAAACTTAGTAAATATTCAAGATGAAAATCCAACAGTCATCTTAGGTCCTATGGTAGAAGATAGGGATGATTCATCCCCTCCCTTTTACACATCATTGAACATACATGATAAGGTGTTGCATAAATCTTTGATGGATTCAAGGGAATCTCATAATCTTATGCCCAAAAATGTCATGGAAGAGCTCAGATTATAAATCATAAAATCCTATCATGATTTATATTTGTTCGATTCAAGGAGAGTGCAATGTCTTGGGGTCATCAAAGATATGTTTGTGACCTTGTTTCAGCTACCCATGAAGAGCGTGGTCATGGATATCATGGTGGATGATGTTCCTCCCAATTTTGGCATGCTCTTGTCAAGATATTGGATAAAAGGACTCGGGGGAACCTTGCAGATGGACCTCACATATGATACCATTCCAGTGTTTGGAGGGGAGCATAGGAGACTGTACAGAGAGGCTCAGTTGGCCTACATTATTAGTGATGAAGTAGAACCCACCAATCATATCATCTTTGCACTCGACATTGATTTGGGATCTAGTTTGTTATAGCTCACTGATACTCCTGAACATCCTCTTAAAATCAGAAAGCAACCCATTTATTTTAGTGAAATACCTCCTACAACTAATTATGTGTGGAATATGTTCTTCGATGTCGCCTCTTCTAGGGAAGGTATGGGTGTCAGAGTAGTTTTTGTGTCACCTTGTCAAGAAGCCATACCTTTGTCCTATAAACTAGAATTTTAAGCTACCAACAATGTGGTAGAATATAAGGCCCTTGTTTTGGGTTTGAGGGATGAAAAGGACATGGGAATTGAACAGATAGCAGTGTTCGGAGATGCTAAGTTGATTTTCTAGAAGATCGGAAATATTTATCAGGCCAAACACCCTCGGCTCAGAAATTACAAAAATGAAGTGTGGGATCTGGTCGACAACTTCTTCTCATCATTCAACATTTCATTCATTCCAAGAGAGGAAAATACTATGGTTGATTCTTTGGCCATATCAATGAGATAGCTTAGGGTCCCACTACCACCTAAGCTCAGGTATGATGTTGAGATTAGATATAGGACCTCTGTACCTGATAATATCAAGCATTGGAAGGTGTTCAAGGATGATCTTGAAATCAGAAGATTTATTGAATCAATTGATGAGTTCTCTGCATTACACATTGATCAGGAGCATGATTCCAAAGGTGACCCTCCCCCTGAAATATTTTTGAATAAAATTGCTAATCACCATACTGTTCAGCTGCCTAGCAACCACATTCCAAAGGGACTAGTTCCTTTATAAATATTGTTTGATGGGAACGATGTGTTGGTAAAGTTTAAAGGCCCAACTGAGGATGTTGAGGTAGTTGAACACAATATTGGCACAGAGGAGGATCCGAAATTCGTCAAGTTGTCTATCATCCTGTTAAGGGGGCAAAGGGCTGATTATGTTGAGTTATTAAAGGAATTTGTCGATGTGTTAGCTTGGACTTATGAAGACCTCAAGACATATGACACAACTTTCATTGAGCATATGATCCCATTGAGATATGAGACCAAACCATTTAGGCATAAATTAATACAAATAAATCCCATGTTGTTGCTTATTATGGAAAGGGAGGTAAGGAAGTTGTTGGATGTCGAAATCATTGTCCCTTTAAGATATTCTGAATGGGTAGCCAACCTAGTCCCGGTGAGAAAGAAAAATGCAGAAATCAAACCGTGTGTTGACTTCAAAAATCTAAACAGAAACTCTAAGAAGGACAATTACCCTTTTCCAAAGATGGAACATGTGTTGCAAAGGGTGACAGGTGCATCCAGAATTTCCATGATTGATAGCATTTATGGCTACAACCAGATCTTTGTCCTGCCTGAAGATAGATAAAATACAACCTTTACCACTCCTTGGGGCACATTCATGTATGCCAAAATTCCCTTTGGATTGATGAACGCAGGAGCTACCTTTCAACGAGCCATGGACATCACATTCATTAGAGAAAGAGATAAATTAGTGGTAATCTATCTAGATGACATAACAGTCTTCTCCAAATCTAATAAAGAACATTGTGAACAGCTGATAAAGGCATTCTCGAAATGTAGAAGGTTTGGTCTCTCCCTAAATCCCAAGAAGTCTTTATTTGCTATGCAGGAAGGAAAATTGTTGGGACACATTGTATCAGCCGAGGGAGTCAGGATCGATTCAAGTAGGGTGGAAGCTATTCAAGCCTTGTCACTTCCTAGGTCCAAGAAGGAGGTTCCATCTTTCCTGGGCAAAATTAATTTTTTGAGAAGGTTTACTTCAATTTTTTCTAAATTAGTGAAACATATCACCACTATGCTCAAGAAAGGGAATGAACTAAAATTGACTGTTGAGCCCAGAAAATTATTTAACCAAATCAAGCAAGAACTGACTGAAGCACCTATACTTATCAGTCCTGATTATTCGAAGGATTTTCTCTTTTTCTCTTTTTCTTCATTTAACAAATTGGAATTTGTTTTACTGCAATAGAATGAAGCAGGGCTATAACAGCCTATTTCCTTTTTCAGTAGAGCATTAAGATATGCAGAGATCATATATGACATCATGGAGAAGCAAGAATATGCCTTGGTGAAAGATCTCAAAGTTTTCAGATTCTATGTTTGCATTCGAAGATCATTGCATATGTTCTTTCAGCCTCCGTCAAGGACATTCTCATTCAGCCTGACATAGATGGAAGAAGGAGCAAGTGGATTGCCAAAATCCTCAAATTTGACCTGGAAATAAAACCCACCAAGATAGTTAAAGGCCACGGTTTAGCTAAGTTATTGGTTGAATCTAATTGTAAATCTTTAGGGGTCAATTTCATCTACACTTTCTCAAAACATCAGCAAGATGAGTTGTCTGATAAAGGTTCACAGGACAGACCTCCATTGGCAGAATTCATCTGTTATAAAGACATATATTTTTTGCAAGAGTTGCGACCTCCATATGGAATGGGGAAAAGCAAGGAAATAGCTTTAAATCTCAAAACAATTAGGTATTGCCTTATTGACTAGGTCTTATATTAGAGATACCCTCTGGGAGTGATTCTGAGATGTCTAGACCCACCAGAGGCCCAAAAGATCATGTTGGATTTCCATAGCGGCCTATGTGGGGGACATCACTTCTGGAAAACCACTACCTACAAAATTCTCAGGGTTGTGTACTACTAGCCTACTCTATTCACTGACGTCTATGCGAAAATCAGGGCTTGTACTAAATGTCAGAAATTCTCTAGGAATGGGGCCTAGAATGTATTATGGAAATTCATCCTCCTTCAAGTGGTCAGCATGGGTGGATTTTAATTGAAACATATTATTTTACCAAGTGGATATATGCTATCCCCACCAAGAGAGCTTCTCACAAAGTGATCATTGGTTTTCTCGGGGATATTATTGCAAGGTTTGGTTTCCCGAACAGAATTTTTACTGATAACACTGCTTCCTTTAGGGCCGAACCGTTGATCAAGTTTTGTGAGAAGTTTGGAATTTCATTAATCCACTCCACCCCTTACTATCCACAATGAAATGGATTAGCAGAATCCTCCAACAAGAGCCTGATAAATATCATCAAAACATTATAAGAGGACAACAGGAAAGCATGGGATTCGAAGCTCAAATTTGCTTTGTGGGATGATAGAGTGACAAAAAAGATGTCTCTGGGCATCTCTCCTTTCCAACTTGTATATGGGACTGAATCAATTTTTCCTTCTCATCTTTCCTTGCCTATAGGAAAATTCTTCTAAGACTGCCAAGGGGAGCCTGATGACATGATCAGGAGAATTCATCAACTTGTAGAAGTCCAACAGACTAGGGAACAGTTAATGGGCAAAGTGCATGACCGAAAATAGAAAATCAAGAAGGCCTTTGATAGGAAAGGAGTTAAAGAGGACTTCCAGCCAGGAGATCTAGTACTCAAGTGGGATGCACCCAGATAGAACAAGGGAAAGCATCGAAAATTTGAAGCCCTTTCAATCGACCCCTTCCAAATATCTGAAAAGTTCCCAAATAACATTTACAGGTTGAAGAATTTGGAGGAAGACGAATTTTTTTGTGGCCCTGTAAATGGGCACTTCCTGAAAAAGTTGTTTGTTTGAAGCCAGAGTCGACGCCCCACCATTGTAAATAAAATTCATGTTTAATGTCTTTTTTTTTTTTAATATAAGACTCCACAACCCAACACTAAGGCACTGAAGCCATGGAAAGAGATCTTAGAGCCTCACATGGAGGAATCTATCCCCCATCAAGCCTAACGTTAGCACATAAACTTGTCAGGGTCTTGTGAATCTGTGCTTTCTTCCTAGGTCTGTAATTTTTCCTATTTCTCGCCTTTTGTAGACTTGATCGTAAGTTTTCCTTTCGGCTCATAGTTTTCAGTTGTTTGTCTTCACCCATTCGATATACTTGCTTTTCCTTAGCAGATTTCCTGAGAAATATTGACCCTTATCCTTCATGTTTTCCCTAAGGCCGATCACCCCTCTTTTACCTCAGCCACCGATCCTTTTGTTTTCCCGAGCCTTCAGCCAGTCATCCGAGTAATTGTTCACAGGTCGTGGTCATGACCACCAAGAGAAGCACTTGAAGTTGTTCGATATGGACTCAAATCAAGTGAGTGAGAAAGATCAGTTTTCGACGGAGAAAATTCACCAGGAAGATCAGATTGATGACGATCGGATGATCAGGATTCTCCAATTGCATGAAATATAGCGCCAGAGGTCTGAAATCGTGAGGTCCATACTAGTCGTTAGTGATGCGAAGGAAGCGTGATGTGTGATCAGTTTTTCGTGGTTTCTTGAGATGGAGAGGTCAAGGAGAAAGTCATCACAACTTGCGAAATGTGAAATCGTGATAGGATCGTAGTCGTTGATCAAAGAAGAGAGTTGGACAGTTGGATCATCTTTTCGTGATTTCGCAAGTTAATAAAGTAAGAGGGAAGAGTTTTGAAGATTCGTGAATCACAATGTCCTGAAGTGTCGATGTCATCTGGGCCATTCGATCGACGGGGATAGGTGTCAGCTGATCCAAGTATTCGGGGAAATGAGCTTCAGGAGAATTTAAGTGAAGAATGCGTGAAAGTCCCGATGTGTCCACTGTCGATGTGTCGAAGTCCTAAAACCTAGCATTTGTGGGAGTCGTCTGATCCAGTGAGAACATGTGGAATTCGATTAAGAAATGTCGTGGAACTGGGTCTCAAGGGTTTTGATTTGATCCACAAGAAAAATGTCATGAAGCGCGAAATTGTGAAATCAATCTGGGTCGTCCAAACTAGAGGAGCACGTGGCACCTGATTAGAGATTTTGTGATTTTGTGGATTGGGATTTCTGAAGTCTAGCATGTAGGAATCCCTGAGAATAGAAATCCTAAAACACCCTTGGAGATAGGTGCTAGGTCACGGCCCGTGGTCATGAGAAAGTAAGGTTTAGGAGAAGCATATGGCACCCAGTTTCATATAGAGGACTATTTCAAAGTGCAGAGGAAGCATCATAGTCATTGGTTGAGAAGAAGATCTGACCATCGGTCAGGTAAGAAATTTTTCCGATTCTGATATTAGGAAAATTGAAGGTGAGCCATATGGAAACCCCTGAAACATCAAATGTTGGGATGTCATTAGCACAGGGTCATGGACCTAGGTTATATTGAGGAGGGGCTAGAGGAAAGGAGGCTAGCTTCCAAGCCTTAGAGAGAAGGCACATGGTCTTCCTCTGATCATTTCGTCTCGGCCACTCTCTGGGGAAAAGAAGTTAATGTAAATTGAGCAGATGGTTGAAACCTCGGCTCAATCCATAAATGGAAGGCATGGAGGTTTTGGAGCAGTCAGACCATGGTACCCCTGTGGATAGATTTCCCTGCCAGATCCATACCAATATGATCTTGCATCGGATAGAGGAGTGCAAGTGCATCCTGACAGAAGAAGATACAGATGCAAATCTTTGATTGATATAGCAAGGTTACACTCCTGGTGTTGGCAGGTTGTTCTAAGTATAAATACTCATTTTTTATATTTTGTTAAAGGTTGATGGTAGAGAAAAGCTCTCGATTTGTAAAGTTTTAATGAACACTCTGGTTCTTTGGTTATGCTTTGTAAAATAATATTTATTGTTTAATGAAAGTTAGTTTTCTTGCTCCCTCTTGTTTCCATCTAATACTGAAAGAGTTCATGGTTGACTGATTCACTTGAATTATTGTGACTACATTATGATGAAAGTTTGATTATAGTGTTGTTATAATTTATTTCAGTTCCTTTGAAATTTGAATTCAAGACGACCTTGTGTTTAATTTTTTCGTCCTCAGGCTACTGGAAATCTCGACGTTTACAGTAGAACTCTACATTCTTCATTGATGTCTTCCTCCTACTCACCCTTACTAGAACTTACTAACTGAAGTTAAACCCGACCTCACCTTCTTGTGCATACCAATCCAGTCTTCTAAAGTAAGATGATATTTTCTTGAGATTGTGCCCATTTGACCTTTTTTATAACCAACCTATGACATAAAACACTGGTGGGTATTGGGCTTACCTCTGCAATAATCTAGAGGTGAATTCTGGTGCTAACACATCGGGTGGCTTCGATAGGGATGCTATCTCCTTGTCAACCAAGAGTGTCTATTTTCATACGACATCTATCCCTTCAAGGATGAGGTACTATGTGATGTTTCCCCATTGGATGCCTTTGATGTTCTCTTGTGCCAACCATATTGTAGTGTCCCCAAGGCCGAGCCCCGATGTAAACTATGATTTGAAAGAGATTGTAAATATGTGTTATAGGCTGGTGAGCCAAGTTTTGTATAAGCTAGTAGGCTTATGTGTTTGATTAGGCTAGAGAGCCTAAGGGTTGAAGGCCAAGGGCCTGGATTTTGTATCTGTATGTATGAAGCACATCAATAAAATATAAACACCCGCCAGGTGCAGACCGACCACGATGAATGAGTGATGGGGGACTGAGAATCCACAGAGTGGGCAAGGGATTAGGGGCCGAAAGGTGGAAAAAGGGGCTGAGTGTTGATCCTAGGGCCTAAGCCTAGGGGGATTAGGCCTAGAATAATATTTTAATATTATTTCCAAAAAGATCCGTGTGCATATTATTTTATCCTAAGTTCCTGGCAAGGGAGGGAACGTGCAAAGGGGATGCACGTTGTGGAACGCATGCAGTTCCTAGGGTGACAAGTGTCAACCCTGGTGCATGCAAATATAATCGCCGAGATGAACCGCGTGAGGGGATCTTTCTCCATTCGAACCTGAACCTATGAGCGTGGAACCGGTACGACCTCTGCAAGAATACCCTGGTTCATCCCTGAAAGCGGAAAATCCTGTGTGGACTTCTGAAATACCCTGGTACAACTCCTGTCTAAACAGTTCAAACATGTGTTGACCCTGCATGGAGTGTTTGTCACGCGTTCCCGAGAACCCGAGCGTGATTCTATCCCGTGTTGTCGAATTGAGAAATAAGAAGCGACCTGCCATTGTTGAACCAATTAGAAAGCCCGAGTCTGTATTCCCGATTGTCTATGGTGGTCACGCAGTGCTGGTCTGCACATAGCATACTGGCCAGAGTAAGCCTGTGTTGAGCTTGTGTATGACTTCTCTCTAGGTGAGGGAGGTGGTTGATGTTGGAAGAGGCAGGTTGTCAGGCCTGCGAGCAACTCTTTCCAGGTGGAAGAGTTTGCTGGGAAGTTTTTTCTTCGAGAGAGTGTCCAGCACCAGCTACGGGCTCTGAGACTTCCTGATCCGGCCTGTTGTCGAGACCTTGAGGGGAGGTTAGAACCGATGGACTGTGCGTGTGAAGGTGTATACTCCCAGGCAGAACAAGCATGTGGGGAATGAGGGTCTGGTAGTAGTGGGCGTAAGATGGCATCTTTGGGAAGAATCCTTTCAGATATTTCTGTGTTGTCTTCCCTGTAACCTCAGCCTAGCCTAGGATTCCTTGCCTTGGGGTGGAGCTCGGTCCCAGCTTGGGGGTGACCCACTGTTGAGTTGATGAACAATGTGGTCTAAGGCTGGGAAGTTCGTGGAAGGCCTGCACTTGGTTGGTGATTTCTACAGCTGTTAAAAGATAAGTATTTAAATTATGCTTTAATCATGTTGTGCATGACTGTGCTGTTTATGTATCATGTTTTCCGCTGTGTAAATGAATTACTGTTGAATACTATGGCTTGTTTAATTATAGCAGTAACTTATATATTTTACTCTGAGATATAAGTGTGTTTAATTGTTTAAATGCATGTGCTTATAATGTCTGTATGAATTATGTAAAAATCCATGTATAGAATGGTAACTGAGAGGCTTGAAAAACCTTGGTAGTGAAAAGGTACACTACAAATTGGTATCAGAGCGAAGGTTTTGACACTAAGCCTAGATGGGCCAGTGGAGCAGTCTTTGGACTGAGACTGTGAGGGGAAATTGAGTCGGGAGGACCAATTTCGGACCCTGGTTTGCTCCGAAGCGTCAAGGAGACACTTGATGAGTTTTTATTAAGAACTCAGGAAGTTTAGCGGTGCAGTGAAACTGCAGCCGATGTGGTCTATGGCCACGGGGAGACAGGTCTCTACACCTTTGGTGTTATAACTGTAGGATTTGTTTGGGAAGGAAGGTGAACCCTTGTAACCGTCAGATATGGAGAATGTGCACAAGGTTTAAAGCCTTTGGATACTGCACAGGAGGTTACGGCCACACCAGGAGTTTAAACTCGGGAGGATCGTGAGTCGTAAGATCATTGTGGGATTACCCGTCAACCGTCCGAGTTGACAGAAGTTGCACAGGGTTTAAGTCCTCATGGGTAGAGGAGAAGTCCCGAAGAGGCGTCGGGATATTGGAGTCATCGGGGTTTTAGAAGTCAAGAGAACGAGACCTTGTGAGTCTCGAAACACCGAAGAAATCATAGTCGTGAATCTCGGGTGGACACACGTCAGAAGATCCGAGAGGAATCGGGGTTCGACATGTCGTGGACTCCGGAGACATAGAAATTGTCGCATCAGGAATCACAATCTCACAATGTCCGAAAGGGAGACGAGGGGACAGTGACATGGTAGAGTTAATTCCCATGAGCATCGGAGATCGGCGTATCGTGGTTCTTGATGACGAGAAGATTGCAGTAGAAGGGGTCACGAAAATCCAAAAGGCGACTTCCAAATAGTCTCCAGCAATTGTGAGGAGGAAAGATGTCACCTCGCATCAGGGTTCGGAACTTCGTAAGTTTCGGGAACAAGTGCAGTTGAGGTTTCGATATTGCGAAACGTGATTTCCCGATTATCAAAGGAGTGTGGGCCATAGCCGCCAACAAGGGGAACAGGTGGCGCACTGCATCGGTGTATCGGAAATCGCAAAATCAGAGTCACGAAGGAGGTCGGGAATTTTCATGGCAAAAGTCCCGAAGTCCTGAGATTGAATCGGGATCGTCCATTCGTTGAGGACGTGTGGCAGTAATCCAGGCAATCCGGGAAAGTCCTGATAGAAGAGTCATCCTTCGGAAATCGAGATTCAGGAAATCGAGAATCGTGGGGACAAGGATTCCATGCATTGTGAAACTCTGAACCCCGAAATCCCGATGAGCGGTTTGATTATGGTCACAAGGTAGAGGTCACATGGACCTCAGCATAGCCGGGGGGCTAAGGCAAAAAGGCGCATCAGAAAATCGGGGATCGGGAGTTCATGAGGATAGGAACTCATGTTGTCGGGGATCATGAAACCCCGATACCTGAAACCTCAATTGGGAACTGTGCCACATGGACACGTGGAGTTGTACCGCATGCCAATGGGGATGAGAAGAGAAGCAAGAAAGGTGGGACCCGATGACGTCGTTGAAAGCGATGTGGAACCTCATGAACTTGCCATGTGTCACCATGGTAGTGGGTGACCGTTGTGTTGTGGACCCGTAGGGTAGGGTGAGTCAGAATTTCGGAAGTTGGGGTTTGGAGAACAAAGAGGGTCTGAAAACCTCGTGGGCCGAAACCCTGAAACTTGAAATCCCAAAATGTCGAGAAGATGGAAGTTCCGAAAACCCGAAATCCTGGGTACCGAAACTCAATGTCCTGAATGTTCTGAAATATCGAAAATTGAATTTTCGGACATCCAAAAAAACACAGAGCCAGACAGAGCTCAGAAAACCTTGTGAAGTTGAAATGTCTTTCATTCTTGTTTGTATTAGTTATAAATATTGTGGATTGTTTGTGAAAGTTTAAATGGCCTAATAAATTTCAAATTTGATTGCACAGTGTGTGTGCAAAGTTAATGGAGGGAAGTACTCCAGTTAACCAACGCCGAATATGGAGTGGGGAAAGGTACAGACTACCCCTGAAATAGAAGACGAACAGGAAGGAAAGGATGTTAACCTGGGAGTCGAAGGATCGAATTCCAATGGGCATGGAAAGGAGAAGGATAAGGAAGAACACATAATGAAAATACTTGAAGGATTGCAAAGAGAGGCCAAGGCTCGTCGATATCATAGCCGAAAGCTCATGAAAGTCAGAGATCGGCAGGGCACCCTAAACTTAAAATTTTTGAAGAGTCTAGAAAGAATAGAGAAGAAACTCGAGAAAAGAAGAGACTCTAGTACGACGAAGAGTCGCAGAACTCATGGGAGAAGAAGTAGGTCAAGGGGTGGTAGCTGACATCTTAGTCGCTCCCAAAGACATTCTGACAGTAAGACACACGGTAGTTCAAGCCCATCACCCACCAGAAAACATCAAAAATATGGAAGGGAGGAATTGAAAGGAGAGATGAACAAGACTAATCCTCCAACATTCGATGGAGAACATAAGAAGGAGGAAGATGCCGAGACCTGGTTGCTTGGCATGAAGAAATACTTCCAACTGCAGAATTATTCCTCCCATGCAGAAGAAAGAATTGCAATGTACCAACTGAAAGGAAAAGCATCCATGTGGTGGGATCAGTTCGTACAGGTGCAGTACATCAGAGAGAAAGAGGTCACATGGAAGGAGTTTAAGAGGTATTTCGAGAAGAAATACCTGAATAAAAAATACTATGATAGGAAGATGAAGGAGTTCTTCGAACTCAAGTTGGGCAGTATGACCATGGATGAGTATGAACGAATTTTTCTGGAACTACTGAAGTATGTTCCATTTATCAAAGACGAGGCTGTTAAAATTCAGAGGTACTGGAGTGGACTGCCACCTTCTATTGGTGACAAAATTCAATATGATGATCCTAAGACTATGGAAGAAACGATAAGAAGGGAGAAATTCTTATACGAACAACAAAGAGAAAAGCCTACCTTTGGGAAGGCTTGGGATGACCAGAAGAGGTTTAAGAAAGAACAGAGGCAGAAGGGAGACAAGCCTTCCTTTTTCCGAAATAACCGTCAGGGACAGCCATCGTTTAGAGAGCCAAGAAGGACTGAAGAGGGAGCACAAAGACAGAGACTGACGCCCATTTAGTGTTGGGGCTGTCAAGGAAACCACAAGTACAGAGATTGTCCCCATAAAAATGGTAAAGCGAGAACTATACATACTGTTCAGCAAGCTGAAATAGTGGAGGATATGGGCAGCAAAATGCCGAGGATATATGCAGCCCTGGACAATAAGCAAGCGAAATTCCAATCACACATGATTGAAGTGGAAGGTATGATCAACAACCAACCACTTGTTATTTTAATTGATTCAGGGGCTAGCCATAGTTATGTAGATCCTAGAGTGGTGGAAGGTTTGAATCTAATGAAGAGAAAACATGAGAAGTCTTGGTTAGTGCAGTTAGCCACAGGGACCAAGAGGAAGGTCATTGAATTGGTTAAGTCCTGTTCAGTGGACATGAAAGGAATGAGCACTAAGGCTGAATCGAACATTCTTCCTTTAGGCTCATATGATTGCTTAATTGGGATGGACTGGTTGGAACAGCACCATGCCCTTCTGGATTGTCAAAATAGGAGGTTCACATGTCTGAACGAAGAGGGAAATAAGGTAACAGTCCAAGGAATTCCCAGAGTTGTGGCTGTGAGGGAAATCTCAGCTATGCAGCTGAAGAAATGTCATTGGAAAGGCTGTCAATTATTTGCATCCTGGGTGGAAGAAGCATTCCAAAATGTAGTCTCGAATCTAGAAGACCACAGGGTACTCAAAGAGTTTGAGGACGTGTTTCAGGAGGTGCCTGGACTACCTCTGAAGAGGGACATCAATTTTTCTATAAATCTGATGCCTGGAGCAGCTCCAGTTTCGAAAGATCCTTATAGGATGAGTACACCAGAGCTGAAAGAGTTGCAATTGCAGCTCGAAGAGCTACTAAAGAAAGGTTACATTCATCCCAGCGTGTCACCATGGGGAGCCCCAGTCCTATTCGTGAAGAAGAAAGATGGGGCGATGAGGCTATGCATCTAATTTCGGCAGTTGAATAAAGTCACTGTCAAGAACAAATATCCTCTGCCAAGGATTGATGATCTTTTTGATCAGTTGAAGGATGCGAAAGTATTTTAGAAAATAGATCTTCGATCTAGATATCATCAAGTGAGGATAAAATATGAAGACATCAGCAAGACTGCCTTCAGAACAAGGTACGGTCATTATGAGTTCACTATGGTGCCATTTGGACTGTCCAATGTGCCTACTATCTTCATGTTCTTAATGAATGGAGTATTCAGAAATTATTTGGACAAGTTCGTCATAGTCTTCTTGGACAATATCTTGGTGTACTCCAAGACAGAGGAAGAACACAAACAACATCTTAGAATGGTGCTGCAGGTGTTGAGAGAACACCAGGTTTACGCAAAACTCAGAAAGTGCTCATTTTACCAAAAGAAGATCCATTATCTGGGACACATTATTTCTGAAGAGGGGATTGTTGTGGATCCTGAGAAGGTACAGGCCATTCAAGAGTGTCCAGCGCCAAGAAATGTGACAGAAGTTAGATCCTTTATGGGTCTGGTAGGTTATTATAAGAGGTTCATAGCCAGATTTTCAAGGATAGCTCATGCTATCACTTCCTTGCAAAGGAAGGAGAAGAAGTTCCAGTGGACTGAACAATGTGAGAGCATCTTCCAGCAATTGAAACAACTGCTCACTAGTGCTCCAATCCTAAAGATTGTTGATCCAAGTAAGTATTACGTAGTGTGCATGGATGCGTGTAAGGAAGGACTGGGAGGAGTTCTCAGCCAAGAGGGATCTATAATTTATTATGAATCCCGAAAGCTGAAAGAGCATGAAAAGAATTATGCCACTCATGATTTAGAGTTGGCAACAGTTGTCCATGCATTGAGGAAATGGAGACATTACCTCATGGGCAAGAAATTCGAATTAAGAACAGACCACAATGGTCTGAAATATCTATTTGATCAGCCAACCCTAAATTCCAGGCAAATCAGATGGGTGGAATTTCTGTGTGAAATGACTTTGATATCAGGCATATCAAAGGGAAAGACAATAAAGTGGCTGATGCACTCAGCAGAAAAGTGCACGAATTACATGCTACAACCATTAGCATGTACAGAACTGAGATTAAAGACAGAATTCTTGAAGCTGCAAATGTTGATTTGTAGTACAAAAGACTTGTAGCAAGGCTACAATAGCATGAGAAACCACAAACCAAGGAAAGTTACACCTTGGGAACTGATGGTTTACTTCTGTATAAAAACAGAGTGTATGTACCTAATGTCCGAGAATTGAAGCTATCAATTCTAAAGGAGATGCATAACGTGGCTTATGCTGGACACCTTGGATATCATAAGACTGTGGCCGCAGTCAAGGGCCATTATTTTTGGCCGGGTTTGAAGAAAGAAATCGCGGAATACATCGCCAGATGTATGGAGTGCCAAAAGGTTAAGGCTGAGCATAGACACCCAACAGGGTTGTTGTAGCCTTTACCTATTCCTGAGTGGAAATGGGACGTGGTAACAATGGATTTTATCACAGGATTGCCCAGAACAAGCAAGCAGCATGATTCAATCATGGTGGTGGTGGACAAGCTTACTAAAGCTACCCATTTTATTTCACTGAAAACCACCCATAGAGAAGCAGAGGTTGTTGATATATTTTTAAAAGAAGTTGCATGCTTGCATGGAATTCCTAAGACAATTGTGTCTGATAGAGACCCAAAATTCACTTCGAATTTCTGGAAAGGACTGTTCAAAGGATTCAGAACAAATGTGAACTTTAGTACAACATATCATCCTGAGTCTGATGGACAGAGAGAGAGAGTAAATAGAGTAATCGAAGACATGTTGAGAATGTATGTGATGGATAAACCATCAAGGTGGGAGGACTACCTGCATTTGGTAGAATTCGCCTACAATAATGGGTACCATGCAT
>JZKD02S0568580.1:604148-639657 GCA_000966675.3 Picea glauca | reverse complement strand
ATCGGTGTCTTCTGAGGAATTGTCATTATTTGCAACCAAACTTTTCTTCTTATTATATTTCTTGTACTTGTACTTCTTTTCATCATCAGAGTTTTGGTCCTTTTTCTGATGGGGAAACTTAGATGCAAAATGACCTATCTTACCACAGTTAAAGCATTTGAAGGGAAACTTCCCTTGATATTTTCCTGATCGTTTCTTTAACCTTCTCACAAATTTTGCCTCAATGTCATCAAATTCTGAGTCAGTATTATTGTCTTCTTTAAAAGATGCTTCTCTAGTACTGGATTTATCTTTGTTAATTCTCATTTCATATGCAGTTAGAGTTCCTAGAAGTTTATCAATGGACAGAGTTTTGAGATCATTTAATTCTTCTATTGCAGAGACTTTTGGATTAAATTTATCAGGTAGGGATCTTAAAATCTTCTGAACTAAGAGTGAGTCATCAAAGGTCTCACCTAGACCCTTCATGGCATTTAAAATTTCTTCAACTCTTAAAAAAAACTTGCTAATTGTTTCATCTTCATTCATCTTTAGTTGTTCAAATTTCAATCTGTAGGTTTGAAGTTTGGCACCTTTTACTTTCTTATTTCCTTCATAGTTGTTAATAAGTTTATCCCACATTGCTTTAGCAGTATCAAGATGCATCACCTTTAAAAGTCAACTTTAGCAAGTCCATTCAAGATAGAATTCATCCCCTTAGCGTTAAAACTAAACTCTAACTTAGAATCCTTGGTGGCTAGCACAACAGGCTTTGTATATCTAGTCTCTACTACATCCCAAACATCAGCACCCAAGGCCATTAAGTATGTTCTCATTCTAATATTCCAGAAGGCAAAATTTGTCCCATCAAACAGAGGGGGCTTAGAGGCTATAGTCTCTTCATGAATTTTCATGTTTAATATTACAGCTCTACCTTTAAATAAAAGGAACCCGCTCTGATACCAATTGTTGGAAATACTAAAACAATTGAGAGGGGGGGGGTGAATCAGTTGTGTATGAGCTTAAACAATTTTTAACTCTGTTAAAAAATTATTAATATTTCTTCATGTGGTCATCAAAAATACACAGCATATGGACAGTAAAAGTAAAGACCATCAGTCACACATAAAGTACACACAGAGACAGATTTTCACGAGGAAACCCATAAAGGGAGAAAACCTCTTCTTCTTCGAAATTATAGGCAGTCTTTTTTCAGTTCTGTACATCATTTACAATTGAGCACCAACTCAATGTGAGGCTACTACCTCTGTTTTACCAACTGCAACTTGTTTGAGAGCTCCAACTCTCTGGTTTCTCTAGCACCCACTAGAAGGAAGCCCCAACTCCCTGAATATTCTAGCACGAACTGGATGGAAGCACCAACTTCCTGAATGTTCCAGCACCAACTGGATGGAAGCACCAACTTCCAGTTACACAGACTCCAATTTGTATAACAGAGAACACTTGTTCTCCCTAGCACCACCCTTCCACCCTGGTTTCTCTGGCTGCAACCAGATGGAAGCTACAACTTCCTCTGTTCAAGAACCCACTTGAAATTCTGAGGACAACAGTCCTCCCGAGCACCTCCCAACCACCCATTAATATCAAAATAATGAATACACATACAATTTCCCAGACAAATCAATTCTTACCTTCCTTTCTCTGTTTTGTAAGTCTAATCTGTTCTACTATTCTGCTCTGCATTTTCTATTGCTCCTCTATTCTGCTCTACATTCTCTCTTGCTCTGCTATTCTTCTCTGCATTCCATTTCACTCTCCACATCTACTTACTTTCCTACCACGCATCCTCTTCTATCTTCTTTCTTACTGTTTCATTCCTTTCCTTACCAGAACAACTAACCTTCCACAATCTGTCTCATCTTCTTTTATGCATACGAACAGACGATTCAACTTCCCATCTCCTTCGGCCAGAACCATGAAAAATGTCCCTGTAACTGAAACGTTAACACACTTACAATCATGAGTCTGTTTCACTTAACATATTCGTAACAGAGGAGTTAACTGCAAGAAAGAACGGTGACCCTCTGATCACAATCAAGGTTTATCCGCACCATTGGATGACCTTTATTATTCTTTCCTTTTTAAAATTGGGTTTCGGCATTCCTCATGTTCAATGTTCTTTTCACTTATAAATCTCGATACACAAAATTCCATAGAGAGGTCATATCAACGATCCATATCATAATCAGATCTGACGATTTAGATTAAATCGGGAATTCACTCATCGCGAAATTGGAATCCTTGTTGCACTTGTTTCTTTTCCTTTTTGGAGTCGCGATTCGTGAAACTCTGACATGGAGTTAGATCAACGGTCCAGGTGCGATCTCGACTCAACGACTATGATTGTGTCGCGATATCGCATATCACAATTTCGGCATTTCTGTTGCATTGTGTTCTTGTCTCCTTGATATTGCGATTCGCGAAACTCCGATGTGGAGTTTGATCAACAGTCCATGTGCGATCTTGACTCAACGGCTACGATTGTGTCGCGATATCGCATATCGCGATTTCGACATTTCTGTTGTCAGTTGATTTTGACATTTCAAAATTTCAATCCCCGAAACTCCGACAAGGGCTAGGATCTATGGTCCAGATTCATTCTGGATTCAACAGCTGCGATTGAATCGTAATATCGCATATCGCGAAATCAGGGTTTTTGATGTCAAGTGACTTGGAAATTTCAAAGTCCCGATCCCCGATTCTCTGATGAAGCCTCCTATAGAGCTTCTCCCGGTGGCCCCCGATCGCTGCCACACGTCCTTCCAAATGGACGGTCCAGATCCCGTTGGGATTTCGCGACTGCTGCTATCCCAATGCACACGACTGCGAGAACTCGGATTTCTCGATGGCCAATATCCCGATGCCTGTCGAGACTTCTCTCCTCTTGTTCACGGGGACTTATCCTCCGTGCAACTTCCACAGATCCGACGACTGTTGACCTTTCAGAAAATTTGAATGGGATCCAATGATCACTAACTCTTCTCCTCCCGATTAATGTTGCGTTGCTATTCATTGTTGTTGTACTCAAACCATCACTGCAACCACAACTGTACTTGCCATCAATCACAAGTATATGCTGATTCGTTGTCTGTTTCCAACACACATTCGTTGTCTATGCAATATTTGCCAACAACCATTCTAGCGAGTCTTTCACTCTGTATTTTACAGTCTTTGTACATTTTCGCTCATTAATAGAAAATTATGTATTAATGTGTATCCGTGTTTATAGTTGCATCTCTGATACATTTATGTTATAATATTGGATATATGAGATATCTCTATACATTTCTATATTATATATCTCCTCTCATTTCATGACAAAAATAATCAAGATCAGTGGTATCAAAGCAGGCTTCTCTTGGTTGTTTTTTTTTCATTACATGTCCCCGACAAGGTCCGAGTATAGAAAGTTGGGCCTCTATATTGTATCTCTTGATGAAAATTGATCTCATGCGCCCAAGAAGCCCTCCATGGTGGAAGAAAATAAAAACGAAGAAGAAGATGATTCTATCAATATGTTGCTTAAGCAAGCTCTCACACGAGAGAGGGACGAAGTGATTGACAAATTTTTGCACATCCTTCAAATCATGTCAATAGAAACAGGCGCATCTTCATCAAACAACCACTTTGGAAACACCTCTGCTTTCAAGGTACATATTGTTTTTTATATTCCCATATTTGAAGGTTAGATAGATGTAGATGCCCTAGACAAATGGTTAAATCTGTTAGAAGGTTATTTCTCTGTTCATAGATTTTTCGACGGGGAAAAGATCACATTCACACTCCTTAAATCTCTCCCCCATGTCAAACATTGGTGGGAAACTTATAGGGAGAAAATTTCCATAGAGGAGTTTGGAATATATAGGGCCTAGACCACTTGGAATTTTTTTGTGGATGCAGTAAAGGAACAACATTACCCTATTGGAAACTGTGAGGACCAGTACATGAGATGGACCACACTGCAGAAAGAGAGGAGCCATGAAGTTCTGTAGTTCACCAATAAGTTCCATAACTTGCGCACCAAGCTAGGTATCAAATACTTTGAATGAAATTTGGTTCAAAAATACCATGGAGCTCTACACATATACATTCAAACTAAAATGGTTTTTCTGGACATATCATCACTCGGTCCTTCTTATCGATATGCTGTTAAAATCAAGAAGAAATTTAAGCACCAGAAAAAATGGGAGTTTGGGTCTCCAAATCTACAAAAACCAAAGTATGATAAAGATGGACCTAACAAACAGTCTCCAGAAAACCAATCCAAACCACAGGAAAATAAGGGTCACGGGAAGACAAAGAAGGACACCTGAAAATGGTGCAATTTCCACAAAATCCCTTGGAACAACACCGACAAATCTCGCTCAAAACAGTCATTGGTGGATGAGATCAAATATAAGGAGATCAACCCTGATTCTGAATCTGATTCTGAAAATACTGGTAAAAGACAGATCATCGACACAGACCCCATTTCTATTGTCGCGACCGCAAAAATTCAACCAGAAGAACCAACATATCTTGAAGAGGGGGAGCACCTTTTTAATTCACAAATAGTTGGGATTGTCGACAACACCATACCAACATCCATACAACATCGGGTGGCTTCGCCAGGGACAAGATCTTAGTGTCAGCCAATAGTCTTGATTTTCTTACGACATCCACCTCTTCAAGGATGAGATATTATGTGATGCTTCCCCACTGGATTTTTGTGATGTTCTCTTAGGCCAACCATATATGTGGAACAGTCATGTTGTTTATGTCTTGACCCCACAGTTTCATTGTTTCTATGGGGGTTCATATCTACATAATACCATAGGTAGTTCCGACTACTGCTCCACATAAACAATACTGCAAGGTAGTGTCTCATACTACAAAATTCAGCTTCTTCACAATTTGTCCAAAAGGTGAAGAGAAGGATGGTGCAACCATTATAGCCTCAGCCCAAGAACCATCTATCCAACATAATAAAGTCGACAATATTGAAGAAAAGTGTAAATATTCCTTCTGCACATAGGCATATCATGTAGCCAGACTGGTTAGAAAGGTCCAACCTTTCCAGCCACATGTTCGTGACAACCTTCAACAAGTTAAGCAGTGCCACTTCTCAAACAAGGATAGAAGCTCATTAAGATGAAAATTCAACAAAAAAAATTCCCTCTCACCCAGACACTCAACACAGTGGATACCATTTCTTCCTAAGGAGGGAGGATTCATCCTGGTGGATATCGGTGGCCACCCACCTTTTCCAACTAGCTCAAAATAGTTTTCTCGCAATTTTGTTAATTTACTATTTTTAGCAGTTTTTAACTTTTGGGGCCACTTTGAGGGACTAAATGAAGGTTTTTCAATGAGCTATCGTGCACCCCAAATGAAGATCGTATGCCAAAGTTACGCCCCTGGGAAGTTGATACACCAAACTACCCAAAACGGGGTCCACAAAATTGTTGGCTTTTCATCTTCCGGGGTTAGGGTTTTAGATTTTTGTTATGATAAAAAGGCATTTGGAGCCACATTGTAAGATCATATTCTCACAGATGCAAGTATTCATCACATCTCTTCTCAGAGACAAGATGCCACCATTCTAGCGAGTCTTTGACTCTATATTTTACAGTCTTTGTACATTTTTGTTCATTAATAGAAAATTGTGTATTACTGTATATTTATGTTTATGGTTGCATCTCTCATACATTTCTATTATAATATTGGATATCTAAGATATATCTGTTATTTATCTATTATATAATATGGATCAGTGGTATCAGAGCATGCTACTCTTGATCATTTTTTTCAATGCATGTCCCCAACGAGGTCTGAGTATAGAAATTTCGGCCTCGATCTTGTCTCTCTTTATGAAAATCAATCTTGCACACCAAAGAAACATTCCATGGTGAAAGAAAAGAAAAATGACGAAGCATATGATTCTATCAATCTATTTCTTGAGAAATCTCTCACGCTAGAGAGGGATGAAATGATGGAAAAATTTTCCCACATCCTTCAACGCCTGATGATAGAAACATGCACATATTCATCAAACAACCACTTTGGAAGAACCTCTCATTTCAAGGTACAAGTTAATTTTGATATTCCCGTATTTTAAGGTCCGATAGATGCGGATTCCCTAGACAAATGGTTAAATATTTTATAAGGTTATTTCTCTATTCATAATTTTTTCGACAGGGAAAAGATCACATTCACACTCCTTAAAGCTCTACCCCATGTCAAACATTGGTGGGAAACTTACTGGGAGGAAAGTTCCACATAGGAGTTTGAAATATATCGGGTTGAGCCCACATGGGATTTTTTTGTTTATGCGGTAAAGGAACAGTATTACCTTGTTGGAAACTATGAGGACCAGTACATGAGATGGACCACACTGTAGCAAGAGAGGAGCCAAGAATTTCTGGAGCTCACCAATATGTTCCATACCTTGTGCACCAAGATGGGTATCAAAGACTCTGAACGAAATTATGTTCTAAAATACGGTGGGGCTCTACACAGATACATCCAAATTAAAATGGATTTTCTGGACATCTCATCACTCAATGCTGCTTATCGATATGCTATTAAAATTGAGCATAAATTCAAGCACTAGAACAAACGGGAGTTTGGGTCTACAAATTTGCATCAACCAAAGTATGATAAATATGTCCCTAACAAATAATCTCCCAAAAACCAGTCCAAACCATAGGAAAATAAGGGTCACGGGAAGACAAAGAAGGACACTTGAAAATGGTGTGATTTTGAAAAAATCCCCAGACACAACACGCAGGATTGTCGCTCAAAATAGTCATTGGTGGATGAGACCAAATACAAGGAGTCGAACCCTGATTCAGAATTTGATTATGAAAATTCTGGTAAAAGACAGATTATTGACGCAAACCCCACTGGTATTTTCATGACCGCAACAATTCAACTAGAAGAACTAACAGATCCTCAAGGGGGGGACGCCTTTTTCATTCACATATGTGGGTGAAGGGGACCCTTCTGCATTTTATTACTAATAGTGGAAGCCAGAAGAACCTCATCTTAGTAGAGGTCATCAAACAATTGGAATTGTTGACAACACCACAGCCATAGCCATCCAAAATCAGGTTCCTTCACTAGGGACGAGATCTTCGTGTCAACCAACAGTCTTGAATGTCATACAACATCCAACCCTTCAAGGATGAGGTATTATGTGATGTTTTCCCACTGGATGTCTGCGATATTCTTTTGGGCAACCATATATGTGGAAGCGCCATGTTGTTTATGAGTCTCATCCCCATGGTATCATTTTTTCTCTAGGGTCCATCTCTACAGAATACCATAGGTAGTTCCAACTATTATTCCACCTAAACAGTGTTGCAAGGTAGTATCTCATACTAAAAAATTCAACTTCTTCACAATCTGTCCAAAAGGTGAATAGAAGGATATTGCAACCACTACATCCTCAGCCGAAGAACCACACCCGAAGCCATACAACATCAGGTGGATTTGTCAGCGACGAGATCTTCATGTTAGCCAACAATGTCGATTATCATATGACATCGAGTCGTTCAAGGATGAGGTATTATGTCATTTTTCCCCACTGGATGTCTGTGATGATATCTTGGGAGAAATATATGTGGAAGCACCATGTTGTTTATGATTCTTGACCTCACATTGTCATTGTTTCTCTTGGGGGTCATCTCTATAGAATACCAGAGGTAGTTATGACTATTTTTCCACCTAAAGAGTGCCGCAAGGTAGTATCTCATACTACAACATTTAGATTCTTTGCAATCTGTCCAAAAGGTTAACAAATGATACTGCAACCACTACAGCTTCATACCAAGCATCTTCTATCCAAAAGAAGAAGGTCGACAATATTGCGGCAAAGTGTAAAGCTTCCTTCTTCACACAGGCATCTCATGTAGCCAGACTGGTTAGAAAGGTCCAACCCTTCCAGCCACATGTTAGTGACAACCTTCAACATGCTAAGTAGTGAAAATTCTCCAACAAGGAAAGCATCTCATCAAGATGCAGATTCAACAAACACTTTTCCATCTCCCCCGAGCACTCAACGCAATGGATACCATTACTTCCTAAATTACCATTGCAATTTTGGTAATTTACTATTTTTAGCATTTTTTATCTTTCGGGGCCACTTTTAGGGCCTAAATGAATTTTTTTGGGGATCGAGGTTATTAATGATATCCAAAGGCTCTGATTGAACCCCCTAAATGAATCACCTCGATGATACCTTTCCAACGAGCTATTTTTCACCCCGAACAGAGTTCGTATGTCAAAGTTACGCCCTCGAGAAGTTGATACAACAAACTACCCAAAACGAGGTCCACAAAACTGTTGGCTTTTCATCTTCCAGGGTTAGGGTTTTGGATTTTCTTTATGATAAAAACGATTTTGGAGCCTCATTGTAAGATCATCTTCTCACAGATGTGAGTATCTGTCACAACTCTTCTCAGAGATAAGCTACCACCATTCTAGCGAGTCTTTCACTTTGCATTTTACAGTCTTTGTACAATTTCTCTCATTAATAGAAAATTTTGTATTACTCTTTATTTTTGTTTACAGTTGCATATTTGATACATTTATGTTATAATATTGGATATCTTAGATATCTCTGTACATTTATTTCTTATATCTTCACTCTCATTTCATGCTGAAAATAATCCAGATCAGTGGTATCAGAGCAGGCCTTGAGATAATCTCTCTTGAATATAATCGATCTTGCACACCCAAGAAACCCTCCATGGCAGAAGAAAATAAAAACGATAGAGAAGATGATTCTATCAATTTGTTTCTTGAGCAAGATCTCATGTGACCGAGGGACGAAATGATGAAGAATTTTTCCCACATCCTTCAACACCCGTCGATAGCAACAAATGCATATTCATCAAACAAACACTTTGGAAGAACCTCTCCTTTCAAGGTACATGTTAATTTTGATATTCCTTTATTTGAAGGTAAGATAGATGTGGATCCCTGTTGACGGGCGAAATCGACCATCTGTCAACTGAGAGAGTGGAATCAGTCCGGGGTTGTCTAATAACCCAAGTCGTTTGGGATGAACCACCCTGACGGGTTTAGCGGCTCCGTTAGCTGATCTAAGGTTCTAAGAAGACAAAAGAAAACTAATCTAAACTAACTAATCTAACTAAAACTAAATAAAACAAACTAAACTATCTAACAATAAATAAAACTAACTAATCTAATTAAAACTAACAACTAAACAAACTAAACTCATCTAACTATTAAAACAAACTAAACTAATCTAACTATTCTATATATATAATCTACTAATTACTATTATACTAACTCTAACTGCAATATAACTTATTCACAAAATGTACAATATCCACAATTTACAGATTTAAATAAAACCTGAAAAACTCATTAATATTCTTCCCTAAGACAGAGAAAGATGTTTTTTGTTGATTTTATAATTTTATGAACAGAAATAAAACAGAAAACTGACTAAACAAAATCATTAATCTAAACTACAAATATATCTAGCTAAACTACTAATAAATATACTAAACAAATTAATGAAAATAAATCACCAACTAACCTGGAGAAACGCTCCAGATTGGCCCTGTGTATGATGACTGTGCTAGTAGATCGGAGGAAGGAAACTCACACCGAATAATCCAGAAGCTTCTCGTAAACGATAGTTGTAGTGCTCTTTAGGTTTGTTTACAAGACAAACAAGACATAAAAATCACAACAATCAAAGAATTTATAAATCTTAACAATTAGGTAAACCTGTATGCAAAGACTTATACAAAATAATTCAATTGATGAAGAAGAGAAATCTGTCATTCATAAATTGAACCAAGTAATTGTTGTGTTTTAAATGTTGAAATAAGTCAAGCATGGATCATATTAATTAAATCATATCAGTTTGCAAAAGACTAAGATAGCTAAAGTAGTCATTAATCAAGTGCAAATTGATAAACATAAACATGAAACAAAAGATTGATATTATGAAAGAAAAAGTTGTAGCAGAACATCAACTTCTATATCTGTTTGTATTAGGAATCCATATCCTTTTTCTCCCACTAATGAGGATGGTCCTTATTACAAAAATAATAAGTATTTATAAGTTTTCCACAGGGTAAAACCTTCCTGTGGAAGTTATAAAACTGTTTACAGAAAATCTGGGAAGATATCCCAAAATTGACTAAGCTAGAAAACTAAAATAAAACTAAAATACCCCAATATCCTCTAAACTGTCCATCAAGTCCCATGCAGTTCGAATTCACCTGAAAAGGGTAAAAAATAAACAAGTTAGAAGGATATTTTATTAATAAAATAATGAAAATCTAATTCTATAGACTAGCTACAGAATCATCTGATTCTGTAGCTGGTCTAAATAAGGCATAGAATCAACATTAAAATCGATTAAAAAATCTTTTAAAGATTTCAATTTAAGTGAAATCCAATAGCCATTTGAAAACGAGTCATTTAACTTGAGTTTATTATACTATTCGAAATCAAACAGAATCTGAATCAATTAACTGGCTACAGAGATAGGCATACTCTGTTTCGTTTGTTACCACAAAGTCGGGTGACAAAATTATGTGGAACAACAATGCAATCATTTCATAACAAATCGAATTCAACATAATCAAAACAATTTGAAAGCAATTGTTATGCTACCTTGTCAACAGGAAATATGCATTCGACAAGATCATTACAAATCGTTATAACTGTGTCAATAAGGAAAAACGATTCATGCCACGAATAGATCAATTCAAATTGGCGCGAAAATAAATTCAAATAAAATCGTAACAGGATCGATTGATTTGCAACAGAATTCGTAATTTTGTTATTGCAAATTGGGCAAACAAGATTGATTAACCTTGATCAAAACAAAACCATTCCAATCAAATGAATTATAATTGGGTTTGACCAATTCGTTTTACAAATTTAAAACCAAACAGAGAAGTAATCATAATCGGAATTCAACTCATAAAATGATCTTTCCAACTCAAGATATGGGATAATCCAATTAGAGTAAGAGCAAATCGGACAGTTAAGGTTTTAACATGGTTATTAGGAATCATAACCATTCCACAATTCAGGCACACTTGCATAGGTTTAAATAAGATCATTTGAAACAGAGCAATTCTTTCCAACTTGGAAACGATTAAATTTAGAACATAATATGACACAACATCGTAACAACCAAAATCGTTTACCATTCATAGCATATGAATCATAACAAAATCTAATCCAAATTTGAGCATGAAAAACTTACTGTTCAGCGTAGATACCAAAACAATTCTATTGAAAGCAAAACGTCCATTACATTACTTCAATCAGACACATGATCAAATCAAATCAAAACGAAAACCATTAGAATCTGACAAAAATCTATCTAAGGCTAAACTGGGAATGCTTAACTCATGAATCTAAAACGGAATTCCATTTAATTTTAGCAAGGCGAAATGTATACAGGATGAATGTCGTTATAACAGAGCCACTTCGAAATATAACAGAGTTGTTCGAACATAGAATTTCAATCACTATATTACTCATGGTCACTCACAGAACTGAAACGATGTCAAAATCATACTTGTACAACGACGAGAAGGCTTGATCATGCCAATTTAGAGTTGATAACGGCTGTGGTTGATTCAACATTCTTTAAAAGGATGGAGCCTGTTGTCTTCTGCTTCTTATCAGCTGCTTGGAGCTTGTTTCTTTGATCGGTCAATACTGAAATTTGATCTTCCAGTGATTGAATTTTCGATTGGAGAAGGGGAACATCAATGTAGTATCGTTCCAACCATGAATCGCATTGGTCACAGAGAGAATGTGTTGATTTTGTACGAGTAGGCGAGGGTTTGGAAATATGGCTGAGGGTTTCGTTTCAGTTCTGTGAGTGACCATGAGTAATATAGTAATACAGGGCATGAACTATTTGATTACCATCAAAGTATCATGCCAACGTGGTTTAAGTGCAGAGATGGGCATACCTCTGTCACAAGAGGTGACTTTGCGTGAGAGGAACAACAGTGTCCATGGGACCTCCTCGACCTTACAATGTTTTAACCAACGTTGTCCTGTGGTAGGTAACCTTGTGGCAGAACTGATAATTTTCTCATCAATTTCCACTTGTATGTCACGCACCTTGGCTCTACAGCCATTGAAAGTCATGGCAAACTATCGTGCCACAGCTAGGTTAAAACCCTCAAATTGTTTCACGAAGGTAAGCCATCTATTATCCTCCAAGTCTTTGCGAGCATTGTCAAACATTAACAAGGCTTGATTGTCGTTTGGTTTGATCCGCACGACTGGTGCCATGGAGCCGAGCACATGGTCAGCCGAGGGTTTGTATCATAACACACACAGGAGCAGAGCTGCCCGAACTAATAGAAGTGAACGGGAATAAGGGATAGGCATAAATGTCAGCTTGCGAAGGTGGTGGAGTTTATCTCTGCCATGCAAAATAGTAATTACCAAAGTACAACCGCCAATTTATATAGTTGTTCAATCCATAAGTGTAGTCCAGCAATCAAGTCATGTGCCTACCCAATGAAATCAAATGTATATACCAATGCGTGCAAACGTTATTCCATAGTGTTTAAACATCAAATACTCAATTTGAAACCAAAACCAAATAATTAACCATGCGCCAATGTATTGTAACAGCTCATATCAATCATTTAACCAATGTGCCAATTCATATAACCGACAAGACAATAGTTATGAAAACGTTAACATACGGATTATATCAAAAGACATATAAATAAGAAAAAATAATCATAACCCCTATGAATTTTATAAAATCAATGGTCAGGTAGGTCGAATAAAATGCAAATCCAAATGCTAAATGCCTTACAAAGTCAATAAAACCTCATTACACAATCAATCGAAGCATGAGTACCGATCAAAGGATGTTTCCAGTTGTATAATGATAAATAAAAGGTAAGTGCAATAGGCATATCGACAAAAGAGATAATGACAGTTCAGATAATGATCGAAATACGATTTTGAAAGACGAAGTTTTCATGCTTACAGTCGTGAAAACAAAACAAAAATAAGTGTGTAAATGTCGCAAAAAATGAAAATGTCGTTTATTTGAAAATTGCGACGAAAAATTAATGTTTGCAATACATAGGTGTAGGCAACTAATAAGACAGTGGAAAAATGTGAATTGGCTACCAACAATGGCGACACACTAGTAGAAGTAGTTATATCTACAAAAGGCACAAATTCAGATTAGGACGGCAAGGATAATTCCAATTCAAACTTAACAACCAGAAAATCGTACAAACATCATCATTAATCAATTATTCCAGCAGTGTTTCAAAGATGAAAACTGATAACAATCTTAAGATCAGCAAGTCACGATTTTAAAGATAAAATCTTCAATACTGTTGGCATAGCCACTGCTTCCAGCAGGCGTCCATAGCTTCGAAAGGGTTGCCATTTAACCCACTCTGACATCTGTATCCTGTTAAGAAGTTCTGGATCAAAATAAAGGATATTAAAGAGGTTTCTTTTATCACAAATTTTCATATACCCGACATTGCTTCGCTGCCAGCAGGCCTGTTCAGTACCTCGGCGAAGTTGTCTTGGCGTCATGCATGCATTTACCCGCTGCCAGCAGACCTGTTCAGCATCCTGGAGGGTTTACAAGCACTTCCCATAGCTCTTATTAATAATTTTATTTTGTTTTTCATAGATATATAGCCGAGCGGGGTGACGCTGAAAATCTTGATATTTTAACATATTTTTTAGACCTCATCAGAATTTTTTAGAACTGTCCTTTGTTTAGATCCAGAGATGTTTTATTTACAAAACAACTTCCTAAGATAGGGAGACATCCTCTGAGTCATTCCTTTATGGAATAGGGATAGCGTAAAAAGATAATAGATGATCATGACAAGCTTTTCTCAGAGATCGAAATCAATCAACTTCTTTTTAAACAACAGATTTTTCCAACAGGGATATAAGTTTCAGAAATATACCATTGATGTTTGTACAAATTTTTTAGAAGGCATTTCAGCGAAGGCATTTTCTATCGTCTTTGTCTGAATATATCAGTGTACAGGTATGTGTATTTTTCAAAAACACAAACTGATAAATTCAAATCAAAATAAAAAACAAAAGGAAAATGAAAATACAAAAAAAAACAAAAATATTTACACAATATACAAGGGTAGTTATCAAGAAAAGTATCTTTTCAAGGCTTGGCCATTCACCGGGTAGGTGTCAAGCTCCCCTTCAAGATTCTGTAATCGAAAGGAACTAGGACCCAACTTTTCAGCAATAAAAAATGGTCCAAGCCACAAGTTTTGAAATTTTGTGTGTTCTCCCTTTCCCTCATGCGGTTTGTCCCACTTCAAGACGAGATCGCCTACTTCAAAATTCCTATCAAAAGCAGAGTTAGAATTGAACCAGCTTTTAACCAATTGTTGATGTTGATCTAACTTACGTTTATCTTGGGCTCTTACTTCTTCTAGATTCATCAAAGCGTTAATTCAGTTTTCTAGAAGGGGACAATCTTCTTCTTGAACTTTCTGCAACAACTGAAGCGAAGGAAGAAGAATGTGAGGTGGCAGAATTGCTTCTCTGCCATAAACGAGAAAAAAGGGGGGAGTTACCTATAGTATCCTTTGGCATTACCCTATCATCCCATACTGCATTCAGCAGCGCATTGTGCCAATTTTTATGATTTTCAACCACGGTTCTCTTGATAATTTTAATCAAGTTCTTGTTTGTTGATTCTGCCAATTCGTTGCCCTGGGGGTAGTAACTAGCAGAATACTTCAGCTTAATTCCTTTCTCCAAAGAGAACTTTCTCATCTCAAGAGAAGAAAAGTAAGAGGCATTGTCAAAGACTAGATAGTCAGGGATACCGAAACGAGTGATAATATTCGAATTTAGAAAGGCGATTACCTGATTGGTGTTGACAGTTCTTAACACAACAGCCTCAGACCATCGAGTAAAGTAATATGTGGCTGTCACAATAAAATTATGTTGTTGCGAGGATGGAGGGTTAATTGGACCTATGATATCAAGGCCCCATTGTTGGAAAGGAGAATCTACTGAAACAGGTTTCAAGGGAAAGGCTGGTTTTTGCAACCGCCCCGACGCTTTCTGACAAATGATACATTTACAACAAAAGGCATGGGCGTCCCTAAAAAGCGTGGGCCAATAGTAACCGGCTCTTAAAATCTTATGAGCGGTGGTGTCACCACCAAAGTGACCGCCAACTTCTCCTGCATGCAACTCTAGCAAGACTTTTTCTGCTTCGTCCTTTTCAGGATAGCGCATGAGTACACCATCAAAATTCTGACGAAATAGTACACCATTAATCAGATGAAAGGAGGCGGACTTTAACCTCGGCGCTCTTCTCTTAGGGGGGTCTAAGTGACGAGGTGCTGACCCATGTTCAAGACAGAATCTAATATCGTCGTACCAGGGACTAACAAGGTTTTGTGCACAACAGATTAGGCTTTGATCGCTTTGTATTAGGTTTGACGTATCACTTTCCTCTTGTTGTTCTGAATCAACCACCAACTTACATAACCCTTGGCCTCTCACAATATGAGATGGGGTGATTTCTAAGTCATACTCCTGCAAGGAGGTGACCCAGTTAGCTCTCTTTTCTCCTAAATCCTTCTGCACTAACAAGTTCCTTACAGCGGGGTAAGGGACAATGACTTTGGTCCTTGACTTCAAAATATAGGACTGGAAGTGTTTGACTGCTTTGAAAACAGTGTAAGCTTGTTGATCCACCACTAGATAGTTAAGTTCGGCACCTTTGAAAGAATATCTCATAAAGTCGATGGGTACTTCGTGGTTCTCGGCATCCTTCTGAGTTAGGACGATGGCATAGGAATGGTCAGAGGAAAAAGTATAGAGTGTAAAATCTTGGGAGAAGTCAGGGATCATGAGAGACAAAGAATCTATTATGGCCTTCTTTATTGCATTGAAAGCATGATTTTCTGTGGGTCCCCAGTGATATTGGGTGTCTTTCTTACTTAGGTTCTGCAAGGGTCTGACCATTTTAGAGAAGCTGGGGACAAATCTTCTCACGAAGTTAATCTGGCCTAAGAAAGACTGCATGGATTTTTTGGATGTAGGAGGGGGAGTTTCGCGATGACTTGAGTCCTTTCAGGGTCAAAAATCATTCCTTCGCTAGAAACAATAAATCTTAAGAGTTTACCCTGTTCTACCGCAAAGATGGATTTTTTGGGATTCAAGGAGATGTCGTATTTACTACATCGCAGCAGGACGGCTCGTAAGTGAGCTAGATGATCGTCTTTGTTTTTAGAATATACAGTCACATCATCTAAGTAAACTACGATGGACTAATTGATTAAGCCTTGGAAAGCAATGTCCATTACTCTCTGAAAGGTGGAACTAGCATTAATCAATCCAAAGGGCATTTTGCGATAAGCATAAGTGCCCCACGGGGTACGGAAGGTAGTTTTTAGTTGGTTTGGTGGAGACATCAGGACCTGGTTGTATCCTGAGAAACCATCCAGTAGGGATAGCCTCTCGGAACCAGACACCTGTTGAAGAATCTATTCCATGGGTGGGACAGGATAGTTTTCTTTGTCAGAGGCTCTATTGAGGTTTCAGAAATTGACACAGAGTCGGATTTCCCCATTTTTCTTCTGAACTGGGACAAGGTTAGAAACCCATTGAGTGTGCCTAACAGGAAAAATTATTTTAGCACTTAGGAGTTTATTCAATTCTTTTTGGACGGTCGGTTCTAGTTTAGCGTGCATCTTCCTCAGTTTCTGTTGGAAGGGTAAGGTTTGGAGCTTCATCGGGATGACATGTTATATGATATTAGGGTCGAAAGTTTTAAGATCATCATACGTCCATGCAAAGACATCCTTAAATTATTTAAACAATTTAACAAATGCAACTTTTTCTTGTCGAGAACATCCCAAGCCTAGGTTAATGCACTGAGGGTTTTCATTAGTTCCTAAGTTTACTTTTTCATAAGACAACGAGGAACTATTGGTTTTACAGTTGACTGTTCTTTTAAATTTATCTTCAAAATCATAAAAATTCTCTAATCTAACTACAGATTTGGGTATCGAATTTACCATGTCCGATAAAGATTCAGGATTTTTCGGATCAGGTATTACCGTAAAATCGTGCAAATTGTCATCATGCGTGCGTTCGTCTATCACCGTGCCTTGAAAGGTTTCTTCCATGTGCAGAAAGTTGATGATCTGTTGATCGTCGTCAAATACTCTCCAATTTGTGACATTGTCAGGAACGGATGGCCGAAACAACAGCTCAACAGAGAATGTGTCTGGAGACAAGCCTTCTGCAGGAAGAAGTTTAGAGGCTACATTAGCTAATAGATCTACTTCAGCATTATTTAATCTAGGGATGGAATTTATATTGAAAGAGGAAAATTTATTCATTAAGTTCCATACCTCAGACTGGTAGCTTTTGAGATGCGGAGAAAGACAGTGGATAGAATATCTTACATGTCTAACCACTATTTCAGAGTCGCCAAATACAACCAGGTTTTGAATGTTCATATCCAAAGATTTTCTGAGACCTTGCAGTAAAGCCTCATATTCTGCAGTATTATTAGTACATTCAAATTCTAGTCTACATGCAATTAATGTCTTATTACCTGCCGGATCGATAATGATGCAGCCTGCACCAACTCCTTCTTTAGACTTAGAACCATCGAAATATAGAGACCAGATTTGATTTCCATCAGGCACATGGGACTGTCATATAGAAGTTGTTGGTTGCATATATGATACAATCTCGGACTATTGTTCTGGATTGATGACAGGTGAAGCCTCGACCATGAAATTGCCGAAGAAGGTTTCCATTCCTTGGAATTCGGGTGAATCAGCAGAAGGTGTATATGGGTCGTTGGGATCGTTCAAATCTGTGATCGTGAACTTAAGGTAGCGTTCGCGATTCACCCTGATCTTGTTAGGCTTACCATTTTTCGGAAGCCATAAGTGAGACCAATCTATCACGAAGTAACCATGTAGCTGCTCTGACCAGTCCCTGCTTAAAAATAGACCATACACTTCTGGAATATCCACAACAATTATATCAATAACCTGATGAACCTTGGGGTTAGACGATAATCTAATCACTACATTTTTTAGTTCGCCTATAACTTTAACATTTGTCCGATCAAGTTGTATGATTTTTAAAGTAGATGGTTCCACTTCAACGTTAATATTTTGGAAAACAAACCACGACATCACATTAGATGACGCCCCTGAGTCCACCATACAATTATGCACGTTTCTGTTGAAAATTTCGAAAGTTAACAGGAAAGGAGGTACATTTTTGCGAGTATTAAGAGTAGTCGCTTGTGGATTTTTACTCGCAGTTTCTAAAGCTACTTTATCTACATTATTTACATTATTTATAGGAAGGCTTCCTTTATCTTGAGGATCGGGATTATTTTTGGTGGAAGTCTTCTGAGGGACTTTGTTCTGCACAACCTTGTTACCACTAGAATTACCATTTTTGTCGTTCTTCGAAATATTTTGCAACATTTTTTGTAACAAAAATGGAAACTTTAATAACTCATAAATAGAAATGTTAGCCCTTAAATTTTTAAGATCTTCAACAACATCATAATCTAAGTTGGGGTTCACATTACTCTGTTTAGTCTCTATTGATTTAGATAGCTTTGGAGGCGAAGTTGTAGTGTTTTCGGCAGAAGGTTTGTTTGTTGTCTTACTCCTGGTATTATAAGGATGAACTGTATCGAAGTTAGCTTGGAAAATGCTATCCGAGAAGTGTCCAAAAATATTTGGAGAAGACTCTTCTTCTTGAACTGTTTCTTGTTCAACTACCTCCTGAGGGATGTCAGGGGGTATCAAGTTATCTTGGGCCTCTAGAATTGTTTGAAGAGTGCATTGCAAACTTTCTAGATTAAGGCCTTCGATGGTTGTATTAGGTCGGTTGGTAGGAAAAGGCTTCCAGAAAGGAGGTTTATAGGGCCCTTTACTCGAAGAAGATTCTTCGGTTGACCTTTTCAAATCTATAACTTGATTCGATAGTTTTCGAGCAACTTTAGTTAGGTTTTCCAAATCAGAGTTTTCAGGTTGTGTTTTACTGGGAGTGGGTCTGGGGATAATTTCGATCTTTTTTTTGGAAGAAGAACTAGTCTCTGTTTCGTTGCTAGAAGAGTCTTTAAGACTAAGTATGTATTTTTCAATCTAGTTGGCCTCTTAAAAGGCCTCTAACAACATGTCTTTCTTAGATCGTTTAACCCAAATAGCTATGCTTTAATGCAAAGCTTTAGTGTAGTAAGCTATTATAAGACTTTCAGCAGGCATAGAATCTGCAAGGATTCGGTTTTTAAGTGTTAAGAATCTTTGATTAAAGTCTTTAACTTTTTCTTTTGGGTTCATTCTTAAGCTTTAAAGGTCCATGACTAAGACTTCCGGAGGTTTACCGTCTCCGAACTTTTCCAAAAAGCATGACTCAAACTTTTCCCAAGACACGATGGTATGGGGTTGTTGGGCAAAGTACCATGTGGATGCATTGCCCTCGAAGGTATAAGGGAACAACCTACAAACAATGTCTTCATGCTCGACATTACGGAGTCTAATGGCTAACATAAAAATTTTAATGTGATCTTCAGTGATCTGTTTTGAGTTAGGGTCAAACTTGGGAAGCCATTTCTCCGGGTGTTTAGGTAGAGGGTGTTGAGCTCCAGGTACAACTATGGCATCCTAATCAAGCCAAGGTCTAGCAGGGTTGCTCTGATTTTCCATTGGGGTAGTGGGTGTGGAAGGATGAGAAGGTGAATTTCCTTCGTCAGAGGAATCTCCTTCAGAAGAGGAAGGAGATGATGGGGGAGGTGAAGGAGGTATCCCAGATCCTCCTATGGTAGGATTTAAGATTGGATCTGAAGGATTCACAGTAGGATTAGTGTCACCTAATTGTTCTCTGATATCATAGAAGTCTAAAGGTTGACCCCACAGACGGTTTGGTTTCCTAAGACAGGCTATGGAACTATGTGTTTTTATAAGAGATTGACGGACAATCTCTTGTATATCACCACCTATAGGATTAGGGGTTGTTGGCTCAACTGTGATCTGTGGATCGTTGGTTCAAGTAGTTGTTGTTTGAGGGGGGATATTATCATTTGAATGGCTTCTAGTCACTATAGGTGATCGATTAGGGGGTGGAGGAGTCTTGCGACCACCTCGTGCCATTAATTAAGTTCATGCCCTCCTTCTAGCGCCATTTGTTGACGGGCGAAATCGACCGTCCGTCAACTGAGAGAGTGGAACCGGTCCAGGGTTGTCTAATAACCCAAGACGTTTGGGATGAACCACCCTGACGGGTTTAGCGACTCCGTTAGCCGATCTAAGGTTCTAAGAAGACAAAAGAAAACTAATCTAAACTAACTAATCTAACTAAAACTAAATAAAACAAACTAAACTATCTAACAATAAATAAAACTAATCTAATTAAAACTAACTACTAAACAAACTAAACTCATCTAACTATTAAAACAAACTAAACTAATCTAACTATTCTATATATACAATCTACTAATTATTATTATACTAACTCTAACTGCAATATAACTTATTCACAAAATGTACAATATCCACAATTTACAGATTTAAATAAAACCTGAAAAACTCATTAATATTCTGCCCTAAGACAGAGAAAGATGTTTTTTGTTGATTTTATAATTTTATGAACAAAAATAAAACAGAAAAATGACTAAACTAAATCACTAATCTAAACTACAAATATATCTAACTAAACTACTAATAAATATACTAAACAAATTAACGAAAATAAATCACCAACTAACCTGGAGAAATGCTCCAGATTGGCCCTGTGTATGATGACTGTGCTAGCAGATCAGAGGAAGGAAACTCACACCGAATAATCCAGAAGCTTCTCGTAAACGATAGCTGTAGTTCTCTTTAGGTTTGTTTACAGGACAAACAAGACATAAAAATCACAACAATCAAAGAATTTATAAATCTTAACAATTAGGTAAACCTGTATGCAAAGACTTATACAAAATAATTCAATTGATGAAGAAGAGAAATCTGTCATTCATAAATTGAACCAAGTAATTGTTGTGTTTTAAATGTTGAAATAAGTCAAGCATGGATCATATTAATTAAATCATATCAGTTTGCAAAAGACTAAGATAGCTAAAGTAGTCATTAATCAAGTGCAAATTGATAAACATAAACATGAAACAAAAGATTGATATTATGAAAGTAAAAGTTGTAGCAGAACATCAAATTATGTCTCTGTTTGTATTAGGAATCCATATCCTTGTTCTCCCACTAATGAGGATGATCCTTATTACAAAAATAATAAGTATTTATAAGTTTTCCATAGGGTAAAACCTCCCTGTGGAAGTTATAAAACTGTTTACAGAAAATCTGGGAAGATATCCCAAAATTGACTAAGCTAGAAAACTAAAATAAAACTAAAATATCCCAATATCCTCTAAACTGTCCATCAAGTCCCATGCAATTCGAATTCACCTGAAAAGGGTCAAAAATAAACAAGTTAGAAGGATCTTTTATTAATAAAATAATGAAAATCTAATTCTATAGACTAGCTACAGAATCATCTGATTCTGTAGCTGGTTTAAATAAGGCACAAAATCAACATTAAAATTGATTAAAAAATCTTTTAAAGATTTCAATTTAATTGACATCCAATAGCCATTTGAAAACAAGTCATTTAACTTGAGTTTATTATACTATTCGAAATCAAACAGAATCTGAATCAATTAACTGGCTACAGAGATAGGCATACTCTGTTTCGTTTGTTACCACAAAGTCGAGTGACAAAATTATGTGGAACAACAATGCAATCGTTTCATAACAAATCGAATTCAACATAATCAAAACAATTTGCAAGCAATCATTATGCTACCTTGTCAACAGGAAATATTCATTCGACGAGATCATTACAAATCATTATAACTGTGTCGATAAGGCAAAATGATTCATGCCACGAATAGATCAATTCAAATTGGCGTGAAAATCAATTCAAATAAAATCGTAACAGGATCGATTGATTAGCAACAGAATTCGTAATTTTGTTATTGCAAATTGGGCAAATAGGATTGATTAACCTTGATCAAAACAAAATCATTCCAATCAAACGAATTATAACTGGGTTTGACCAATTCGTTTTACAAATTTAAAACCAAACAGAGAAGTAATCATAATCGGAATTCAACTCATAAAATGATCTTGCCAACTCAAGATACGGGATAATCAAATTAGAGTAAGAGAGAATCGTACAGTTAAGGTTTTAACATGGTTATTGTGAATCAGAACAATTCCACGATTCAGGCACACTTGCATAGGTTTAAATAAGATCATTTGAAACAGAGCAATTCTTTCCAACTTGGAAACGATTAAATTTAGAACGTCATATGACACAGCATCGTAACAACCAAAATCGTTTACCATTCACAACATATGAATCATAATGAAATCTAATCCAAATTTGAGCATGAAAAACTTACTGTTCAGAGTAGATACCAAAACAATATTATTGAAAGCAAAACGTCCATTTCGTTAACTCAATCAGACACATGATCAAATCAAATCAAAACGAAAACCATTCGAATCTGACAAAAATCTATCTAAGGCTAAACTGGGAATGCTTAACTCATGAATCTAAAATGAAATTCCATTTAATTTTAGCAAGGTGAAATGTATACAGGATGAATGTCATTATAACAGAGCCACTTTGAAATATAACAGAGCTGTTCGAACATAGAATTTCAATCACTATATTACTCATGGTCACTCACATAACTGAAACGATGTCAAAATCATACCTGTGGAACGACGAGAAGGCTTGATCATGCCAATTTAGAGTTGATAACGGCTATGTCCGATTCAACATTCTTAAAAAGGATGGAGCCTGTTGTCTTCTGCTTCTTATCAGCTGCTTGGAGCTTGTTTCTTTGATTGGTCAATACTGAAATTTGATCTTCGAGTGATTGAATTTTCGATTGGAGAAGGGGAACATCAATGTAGTATCGTTCCAACCATGAATCGCATTTGTCACAGAGAGACTGTGTGGATTTTGTACGAGCAGGCGAGGGTTTGGACACATGGCTGAGGGTTTCATTAGGCAATTTAATGCCAGGTTAGATAGGGTTATCTTTTAGGCAGGGGGGAAGATTTGTCACGAAATCGTAAGGTGGTTTGGGGCATAAACCCTGCGAGTAAGGATATTCACTGGCTAAGAATCGTTCAACGTCAGAATCAGAATCCTCACTCAGAATTATAAGTTTTGACTCAGCAGAGGGTTTAGACTTGTTCCTGGCCATCCTTGAAATGAGCCTAGTGTTCTTTTTACCCTTGGCATTAGCAGTAGGGTTTTCCTTAGGTTTTCTGCTTATAGGTTTCTTTATAGTCTTGGGCTTCTTAGTTCTGATGTCTGGTAAGTCGATAGGAGGGTAGGCCGAAGGCTTAGGAGCGGGCAATAGGATATGGAAGGGAACAGGTGGCTCGGTCTTGGTTTCCATTACCACAGGCTTGTCATCCTGGACCGGGTTCGGGTCCTCGAAACCATTTCGGGCGACGAAAGTCGTCCAACTATCACCATGTAAACTCAAATGATAAACGATGATAAGCTTAATAATCCCATGGTAGAATAGGCTACTATCAGCCTGCTGCCTTTTGAACCTTTTCGACATTTTATATAGGCTACGATGAAAGTAAAAGGGCATATTCAACGAGTATCCCATAAAATTCATTAGCAAACACAGGTGGTAGAGAAACACAAGTCCGTATCGACCTTCACAGGTCACAAACTATTTGATTACCATCAAAGTATCGTGCCAATGTGGTTTAAGTGCAGAGATGGGCATACCTCTGTCACAAGAGGTGACTTTGCGCGAGAGGAACAACAGTGTCCATGGGACCTCCTCGACCTTACAATTTTTGAACCAACGATGTCCTGTGATAGGTAACCCTGTGGCAGAACTGATACGTTTCTTATCAATTTCCACTTGTATGTCACCCACCTTGGCTCTACAACCATCGAAAGTCATGGCAAACTGTTGTGCCACAGCTAGGTTAAAACCCTCAAATTGTTTCACGAAGGTAAGCCATCTATTATCCTCCAAGTCTTTGTGAGCATTGTCAAAAATTAACAAGGCTTGATTGTCGTTTGGTTCGATCCGCACGACTGGTGCCATGGAGCCGAGCACACGGTCAGCCGAGGGTTTGTATCATAACACACACAGGAGCAGAGCTACCCGAGCTAACAGAAGTGAATGGGAATAAGGGATAGGCATAAATGCTAGCATGCTAAGGTGGTGGAGTTTATCTCTTCCATGCAAAATAGTAATTACCAAAGTACAACCGCCGATTTATATAGTTGTTCAATCCATAAGTGTAGTCCAACAATCAAGTCATGTGCCTAACCAATGAAATCAAATGTATATACCAATGCGCGCAAACGTTATGCCATAGTGTTTAAACATCAAATACTCAATTTGAAACCAAAAGCAAATAATTAACCATGCGCCAATGTATTGTAACAACTCATATCAATCATTTAACCAATGTGCCAATTCATATAACCGACAAGCCAATAGTTATGAAAACGTTAACATAAGGATTATATGAAAAGACATATGAATAAGAAAAAATAATCATAACCCCTATGCATTTTCATAAAATCAATGGTCAGGTAGGTCAAATAAAATGTAAGTCCAAATGCTAAATGCCTTACAAACTCAATAAAACCTCATTACACTATCAATCGAAGCATGAGTATCAATCAAAGGATCTTGCCAGTTGTATAATGATAAATAAAAGGTAAGTGCAATAGGCATATCGACAAAAGAGATAATGACAGTTCAGATAATGATCGAAATATGACTTCGAAAGACGAAGTTTTCACGGTTACAGTCGTGAAAACAAAACGAAAATAAGTGTGTAAATGTCGCCAAAAATGAAAATGTCGTTTATTTGAAAATTGCGATGAAAAATTATTGTTTGCAAGACATAGGTGTAGGCAACTAATAAGATAGTGGAAAAATGTGAATTGGCTGCCAACAATGCCCTAGACAAATGGTTAAATCTATTAGCAGGTTATTTCTCTATTCATAATTTTTCCAACAGGGAAAAGATCACCTTCCCACTCCTTAAAGCTCTCCCCCATGTCAAACATTGGTGGGAAACTTACTAGGACCAAATTTCCACTGAGGAATTTGAATATATGGGGTCAAGCCCGCTTGGTATTTTTTTGTGGATGTGGTAAAGGAAAAGTGTTACCTTGTTGGCAACTATGAGGATCAATACATGAGATGGACCACATTGTGGTAAGAGAGGGGCCAAGAAGTTCTGGATTTCACCAACAACTTCCATATCTTGCACACCAAGATGGGTATCAAAGACTTTGAACGACATTTGGTCCTGAAATATCGTGGGGCTCTACACAAATACATCCAAACTGAAATGGATTTTCTAGACATCTCATCACTTGGTGCTATTTATCGATATGCTGTTAAAATCGAGCATAAATTTAAGCACCAGAAAAAACAGGAGTTTGGATCTGCAAATATACAATAACCAAAGTATGATAAACACAACCCTAACAAACATTCTCTCGAAAACCAATCCAAGACATAGGAAAAGAAGGGTCATGGGAAGATGAAGAAGGACACTGGGAAATGGTGTGATCTCCACAAAATCCCCTAGAAAAACATCGAGGAATGTCACTCAAAATATTCATTGGTGGTCGAGATCAAAGACAAGGAATCGAACCCTGATTTAGAATATGATTCTAAAAATACTAGTAAAAGACATATCATCAATGTATACCCAACTTCTATTGTCGCAACCGCAACAATTCAACCAGAAGAACCAACAGATCCTGAAGAGGGGGAGTGCCTTTTTCATTCACAGATTTGGGTGGAGGGGACCCCACTGCATTTTATTTTTGACAGTGAAAGCCAAAATAACCTCATATTAGCATAAGTCTTCAAACAAATGGGATTGTCCACAACACCACACTCGCATCCATACAACATCGGGTGGCTTCCCCAGGGATGAGATCTCTTTGTCAACCAACAGTGTCGATTGTCATACATAATCTAGCCCTTCAAGGATGAGGTATTATGTGGTGTTTCCCCACTGGATGTCTATAATTTTATCTTGGGCAAATCATATATGTGGAAGTGCTATGTTTTTTATGATTCTCAACCATGCAAAGTAATTGATTCTCTGGGGGCTTATCTCTATAGAATACCAAAGGTAGTTTTGACTATTGTTCCACCTAAACAGTTTTGTAAGGTAGTAGCTCATACTACAAAATTCAACTTCTTCACAATCTATCCAAAAGGTGAACATAAGGATACTGCAACCAATACATCCTCGGCCCAAGTGTCTTCTATCAAACTGAAGCAGGTCGACAAGATTGGAGAAAAGTGTAAAGATTCATTCTACACACAGGCATCTCATGTAGCCAGACTATTTAGAAAGGTCCAACCCTTACATCCACATGTTAGTGAAAACCTTCAACAAGCTAAGCAATAGAACTTCTCCAACAAGGCAAGCAGATCATCAAGATGCAGATTCAGCAAACACTTTTCCTTCTCCCCCAGGAACTCAATGTAATGGAGACCATTTATTCCTAAGGAGGGAGTATTGATCCAGGTGGATATCGGTGGCCACCCACCTTTTTCCAACTGGCTCAAAATAGTTTTCTCACAATTTTGGTAATCATTGAGCCCCCTAAATGAATCTCCTCAGTGATACCTTTTCAATGAGCTATTGTGATCCCCAAATGAAGATCGTATGCCAAAGTTATGCCCCCGGGAAGTTGATACACCAAACTACCCAAAACGGGGTCCACAAAACTGTTGGATTTTCATCTTCCGAGGTTAGGGATTTGGATTTTATTTATTATTAAAATGAATTTCTTCTCACATATGCGAGTAGCCGTCACATCACTTCTCAGAGACAAGCTACCACCATTCTAGTGAGTCTTTCACTCTGTATTTTACAGTGTTTGTACATTTTCGCTCATTAATAGAAAATTGTGTATTACTATAGATCTATGTTTATGGTTGCATCTATGATACATTTATGTTATAATATTGGATATCCGAGATACCTCTGTACATTTATTTATTATATCTCTACTCTCATTTCATGTTGAAAATATTCTGGATCAGTGGTATCAGAGCATGCTACTATTAATCATTTTTTTTCAGTGCATGTCCCCAACGAAGTCTGAGTATAGAAATTTGGGCCTCGAGCTTGTCTCTCTTGAAGACAATCGATCTCCCACTCCCACGAAACCCTCCATGGAGAAAGAAAATAAAAACGACGAAGCATACGATTCTATCAATTTGTTTCTTGAGAAAGATCTCATGCGACAGAGGGACGAAATGATGGAGAATTGTTCTCACCTCACTCAACCCCTACCGATAGAAACAGGCACATCTTCATAAAACAACCACTTTGGAAGCATCTCTCCTTTCAAGGTACATGTTAATTTTTTATTCTCGTATTTGAGGGTAAGATAGATGTGGATGCCCTAGAAAAATGGTTAAATTTGTTAGAAGGTTATTTCTATGTTCATATTTTTCCAACAGGGAAAATATCACCTTCACACTCCTTAAATATCCCCCCCGTGTCAAACAATGGTGGTAAACCTACTAGGATCAAATTTCCTTAGAGGATTCTGGAATATATGGGGTGGAGCCCACTTGGGATTTTTTTGTGGATGTGGTAAAGGAACAATATTACCATGTTGGCAACTATGAGGACCAATACATGAGATGGACCACACTGTGGAAAGAGAGGATCCAAGCAATTCCATAGTTCACCAATACTTTCCATACCTTGTGCACCAAGCTGGGAATCAAAGAATCTGAACGACATTTGGTTCTGAAATATCATGGGGCTCTACACAACTACATACAAACTGAAATGGATTTTCTAGACATCTCATCACTTGGTGCTGCTTATAGATATGTTGTTAAAATTGAGAAGAAATTTAAGCACCAAAACAAATGGGAGTTTGGGTCTACATATATGAAACAACCAAAGTATGATGAAGATGGCCCTAACAAACAGTCTCCCGAAAACTAGTCCAAGCCATAGGAAAAGAAGGGTCATGGGAAGAAAAAGAAGGACACCATAAAATGGTGCGATTTCCGCAAAAGCCCTTGGCACAACATCGAGCAATGTCGCTCAAAATAATCATTGGTGGCCAATATCAAAGGCAAGTAGTCGAACCCTGATTTAGAATCTGATTCTGAAAATACTAGTAAAAGATAGATCATCGACCTAGACCCCACTACTATTGTCACAACCACAACAATTCAACTAGAAGAACCAACAGATCCTGAATATGGGGAGCACCTTTTTCATTCACATATTTGGGTGAAGGGGACCCCGCTACATTTTATTGTTGATAGAGGAAGTCAGAAGAACCTCATCTCATCATAGGTCATCAAACAATTGGGATTGTCGACAAAAATGCACCCACAGCCATACAACATTAGGTGGCTTCTCCAAGGACGTGATCTTTCTACCAACCAACAATGTCAATTGTCATACAGCATCCATCCCTTCAAGGATGATGTATTATGTGATGTTTCCCCACTAGATATCTATGATATTCTCTTGGGCCAACTATATATGTGGAAGCGCCATGTTGTTTCTGAGTCTCGACCCCAGAGTTTCATTTTTTCTTTGGGGGGTCATATCTACTAAATACCAAAGGTGGTTCTGAATACTACTCCACATAAATAGTGTTGCAAGGTAGTATCTCATACTACAAAATTCAACTTCTTCACAATCTGTCCAAAAGATGAACAAAAGGATACTGCAACCACTATAGCCTCGGCCCAAGCACCTTCTATCCAACGAAAGCAGGTCAACAAGATTGCACCAAAGTGTAAATATTACTTATGCACACATGCATCTCATGTAGCCAGACTGGTTAGAAATGTCCAATCCTTCCAACCACATGTTTGTGACAATCTTCAACAAGCTGAGTAGCGCAACTTCTCCAACAAGGAAAGCAACTCATGAAGATGCAGATTCAAAAAACGCTTTTCCCTCTCCCTCGGGCACTCAATGCACTGGAGACCATTTCTTCCTAAGGAGGGAGGATTCATTTAGGTGTATATCGATGGCCACCAACCTTTTCCAACTGGATCAAAACCGTTTTCTGGCAATTTTGGTAATTTACTATTTTTAGCAGTTTTTAACTTTTGGGGCTACTTTGAGGGCCTAAATGAAGGTTTTTTTGGATCGATCTTCTCAATGATAAACAAAGGCTCTAATTTATCCTTCTAAATTAATCATGTCAATGATACCTTTCCAACGATCTATCATGCACCCCAAATGAAGATTGTATACCAAAGTTACGCCCCCGAGAAGTTGATACACCAAACTACCCAAAAAGGGGTCCACAAAACTATTGGCTTCTCATCTTCTGGATTTAGAGTTTTGGATTTTATTTATGATAAAAATTCTTTTGGAACCTCATTGTAATATCATCCTCTCACATATGCAAGTAGTTGTCACATCTCTTCTCAGAGATAAGTGGCCACCATTTTAGCGAGTCTTTCACTTTGTATTTTACAGTCTTTTTACATTTTCGTTCATTAATAGAAAATTGTGTATTACTATATATATGTGTTTATGGTTGCATATATGATACATTTATGTTATAATATTGGATATCTGAGATATCTCTATACATTTCTTTATTATATCTCTGCTCTCATTTCGTCCCTAAAATAATCTGGATCAATGGTATCAGAGCAGGTTGCTCTTGATTGTTTTTTTTTCAGTGCATGTCCTTGACGAGGTCCGAGTATAGCAAGTTGGGCCTCAATATTTTATCTATTGAAGAAAATCGATCTTGCACGCCCAAGAAATCCTCCACAGTGAAAAAAAAGAAAAATTATGGAGCAAACAATAATATCAATCTATTCCTTGAGCAATCTCTCACGCGACAAAGGGACGAAATGATGGAGAATTTTCCCCACATCCTTCGACACCTGATGATAGCAACAAATGCATATTAATCAAACAACCACTTTGGAAGCACCTCTCCTTTCAAGGTATGGGTTAATTTTGATATTCCCATATTTGAAGGTCAGATAGATGTGGATGCCCTAGATAAATGGTTAAATCTGTTAGAAGGTTATTTCTTTGTTCATAATTTTTTCGGGAGGGAAAAGATCACCTTTGCACTCCTTAAATCTTTCTCTAATGTCAAATATTGGTGGGAGAATTACTGGGAGAAAATTTCCATAGAGGAGTCTGGAATATATGGGGTTGATCCCACTTGGGATTTTTTGGTGGATGCGGTAAAGGAACAGTATTACCCTCTTGGCAACTATGAGGACCACTACATGAGATGGACCACACTACAAAAAGAGAGGTGCCAATTAGTTACGGAGTTCACCAATACCTTCCATACCTTGCGTACCAAGCTGGGTATCAAAGACTCCAAATGACATTTGGTTTTGAAATACTGTGGGGCTCTACAAAGATACATCCAAACTAAAATGGATTTTTTGGACATCCCATCACTAGGTGTTGCTTATCGATATGCTGTTAAAATAGAGTATAAATTTAAGCACCACAAAAAATGATATTTTGGGTCTGCAAATCTGCAACAACCAAAGTATGATGAAGACAACCCTAAAAAATAGTCTCCCAAAAACCAGTCAAAGCCACAGGAAAAGAAGGGTCACAGGAAGAAAAATAAGGACATCAGGAAATGGTGCAATTTCCACAAAATCCCCTGGCACAACACTGAGGAATGTCACTCAAAATAGCCATTGGTAGCCAAGATCAAAGACAAGGAGCCGAACTCTGATTCATAATTTGATTATGAAAATACTAGTAAAAGACATATCATCAACATAAACCTCACTGCTATTTTCGTGACCACAACAATTCAACCAGAAGAACCAACATATCTTGAAGAGGGAGACTACCTTTTCCATTCACTGATGTGGGTGAAGGGGACTCCGTTGCATTTTATTATTGATAGCGGAAGCCAGAAGAACTTCATCTTAGAAGAGTTCGTCAAACTGTTGATATTGTCGACAACACAAAACCCGCAACCATACAACATCGGGTGGCTTCAATAGGGGCAAGATCTCTATGTCCACCATCAGTGTCGATTTTCATATGACATCCATCCCTTCAAGGATGAGGTATTATGTGATGTTTCTCCACTTGATGTCTTTGATGTTCTCTTGGTCCAACCATTTATGTGGAAGCACCATGTTGTTTATGAGTCTTGACTCTATAGTGTCATTGTTTCTTTGGGGGCTCATCTCTACATAATAGCAGAGGTAGTTCTGACTATTGTTCCACCTAAACAGTGTTGCAAGGTAGTTTCTCATACTACAAAATTTAGCTTCTTCACAATCTATCCAAAAGGTGAACAAAATGATATTGTAACCACTACAGCCTTGGCCCAAGAACCTTTTATCCAACAAAAGCAGGTCGAATGGATTGCAACAAAGTGTAAAGATTCCTTTTGTACACAGGAAACTCATGTAACTAGACTGGTTAAAAAGGTCCAACCCTTCCAACCACATGTTTGTGACAACCTTCAACAAGCTAAGCAATGCACTTTTCCAACAAGGCAAGAAGCTCATCAAGATGCAAATTCAGCAAACGCTTTTCCCTCTCCCCGAGGTAGTCAACACAATCGATACCATTTATTCCTAAGGAGGGAGTACTGATCCATTTGGATATAGGTTCCCACCCACCTTTTCCAACTGGCTCAAAACAATTTTCTGGCAATTTTGGTAATTTACTATTTTTAGTCGTTTTTAACTTCTGGGGCCACTTTCAAGGCCTAAATGAAGGTTTTTTGAAATATAGATTCTCATTGATATCCAAAGGCTCTGATTGATCACCCTAAATGAATCTCCTCAACGATACCTTTCCAACGAGCTATCGTGCACCCCAAACAAAGATCGTATGCCAAAGTTACGCCATCAGGAAGTTGATACACCAAACTACCCAAAACGGGGTCCACAAAACTGTTGGATTTTCGTCTTCTGGCGTTAGGGTTTTGGATTTTATTTATGATAAAAAGGCCTTTGGATCCTCATTATAATATCATCTTCTCATAGATGCGAGTAGTTGTCACATCTCTTCTCGGAGATAAGATACCACCATTTCAGCAAGTCTTTCACTCTATATTTTACAGTCTTTGTACATTTTGGTCATTAATAGAAAATTGTGTATTGGTGTATATATGTATTTATGGTTTCATATATAATGCATTTATTTTATAATGTTTGATATCGTAGATATCTATGTACATTTATTTATTATATCTCCTCTCTCATTTTGGGCCGAAAATAATCTGGATCAGTGGTATCAGAGCAGCCTGCTCTTGATCATTTTTTTTCAGTGCTTGTCCCCGACAAGGTCCGAGTATAGAAATTTGGGAGTCGATATTGTATCTATTTAAGACAATCGATCTCTCATTCCCAAGAAACCCTCCATACCAGAAGAAAATAAAAATGGCGTAGAATACAATTATATCAATTTGTTGCTTGAGCAAGCTCTCACGCGACAAAGGGATGAAATGATGGAGAATTTTTCCCACATCCTTCAATGCCTGTCGATAGAAACAGGTGCATCTTCATCAAAAAACCACTTTGGAAGCACCTCTCCTTTCAAGGTATAGGTTAATTTTTATATTCATTTATTTGGAGGTCAAATAGATGCGGATTCCCTAGACAAATGGTTAAATCTGTTAGAAGGTTATTTCTCTATTCATAATTTTTCCAACAGGGCAAAGATCACCTTCGCACTTCTTAAATATGTCCCCCATGTCAAACATTGGTGGGAAAATTACTGGGAACAACGTTCCAAAGAGGAGTCTGGAATATATGGGGTCGAGCCCACTTGGGATTTTTTTGTGGATGCGGTAAAGGAACAATATTACCCTGTTGGAAACTATGAGGACTAGTACATGAGATGGACCACACTGTAGTAAGAGAGGGGACAGGAAGTTCTGGATTTCACCAATATCTTCCATAACTTGTACACCAAGGTGGGTATCAAAGACTCCAAACAACATTTGGTTTTGAAATACCGTGGGGCTCTACATAGATACATCCAAACTGAAATGGATTTTTTGGACATCTCATCACTCGGTGCTGCCAATCGATATGTTGTTAAAATCGAGAAGGAATTTAAGAACAAAAAAAAATGAGAGTTTGGTTCTACAAATATGAAACAACCAAAGTATTATAAAGACATCCCTAACAAACAGTCTCCTGAAAACTAGTCCAAGCCACAGGAAAAGAAGGGTCACGAGAAGACAAAGAAGGACACCGAAAAATGGTGCGATTTCCACAAAATCTCCTGGAACAACACCGAGGAATGTCACTCAAAAAAGTCATTGGTGGTCAATATCAAGTACAAGGATTCAAACCATGATTCAAAATCAGATTCTAAAAATACCGGTAAAAGACAGATGATTGATGCAGACCCCACTACTATTATCGCAACCGCAATAGTTCAACTGGAAGAACCAACAGATCCTGAAGATGGGGAGATCCTTTTTCATTCACAAATGTGGGTGAAGGGGACCCCACTATATTTTATTGTTGATATAGGAAGCCAGAAGAACCTCATCTCACCAGAGGTCATCAAACAGTTGGGATTTTTGACAACACCACACCCGCAACCATACAAAATCAGGTGGCTTCGCCAGGGATGAGATCTTTGTGTCAGCTAACAGTGTCAATTGTCATACGGCATCTATTATTTCAACGATGAGGTATTATGTGATGTTTCCCCACTATATTTTGGTGATTTTCTATTAGGCCAACCATATATGTGGAAGTACCATGTTGTTTATGAGTCTCGACCCCGCAGTGTCATTGTTTCTCTCGAGGGTAATCTCTTTAGAATACCAGAGGTAGTTCCAACTATTGTTCCACCTAAACAATGTCGCAAGGTAGTATCTCATACTAAAAAATTCAACTTCTTCACAATCTTTCCAAAAGGTCAACATAAGGATACTGCAACCACTACAACCTCGGCCCAAGAACCTTCTATCCAACAAAAGAAGGTCAAAAAGATTACGGAAAAATGTAAATATTCCTTCTGCACATAGGCATATCATGTAGACATATTGGTTAAAAATTTCCAACCCTTCCAACCACATGTCTGTGACAACCTTCAACAATATAAGCAGTGCAACTTCTCCAACAAGGCAAGCAGCTCATCAAGATGCAGATTCAACAAATGCTTTTCCCTCTCCACCGGGAACTCAACGCAATGGATATCATTGTTTTCTAAGTAGGGAGTATTGATCTAGGTGGATATCGGTGGCCACCCACCTTTTCCAATTGGCTCAAAATAGTTTTCTAGCAATTTTGGTAATTTACTATTTTTAGCAGTTTTTAACTTCCAGGGACACTTTGAGGGCCTAAGTGAAGGTTTTTTGGAATATATATTCTCAATTATAGAAAATGGATATCATTTATGTCCCTAAATGAGTCTCCTCGATGATACCTTTCCAACAAGCTATCATTCTCCCCAAATGGAGATTGTATGCCAAAGTTACGCCCCTGGGAAGTTGATACACCAAACTACCCAAAACGGGGTCCACAAAACTGTTGGCTTTTCATCTTTTGGGCTTAAGGTTTTGTATTTTATTTATGATAAAAAAGACTTTGGATCCTCATTGTAATATCATCTTCTCACATATGAAATTAGCCTTCACATCTCTTCTCAGAGATAAGTTTCCACCATTCTAGCGAGTCTTTCACTATGTATTTTACAGTCTTTGTACATTTTTGCTCATTAATAGAAAATTGTGTATTACTGTATATCTGTGTTTATGGTTTCATCTATGATACATTTTTGTTATAATATTGGATATCTGAGATATCTCTGTACATTTCTTTATTACTTCTCCACTCTAATTTCATGTCAAAAATAATCCGGATCAAACATCCTTTATAATTCCTATTTCATCTCATGCATTTTAGTATGATATATTTTGTATGCACAACACTTTGGATGGAGGTTAGCAAATGTTTTGTTGAAATTTCCCTAGGAAAATCCCCTGACCCTCTGTTTGTTTCCTAGATTAGTGTAAAACAAGTATCCAAATTCTTTAGTGTCTCCCCAACAATGGTTCCAAAAATCACAGTGCTTTTACATACCTTTCCTAATATGACACTCAAGAATTACTTTATGTATCGGTTCATTTACTTTAACATCCCGAGGTTTTGTTGAACTTGTTGGACACTAGGTACTATATGTCCATAATAGGGTTCATGAATTGACTGGTTTCAAATTGAATACTTATTTACTTTTAATCATAATTATATTTAAAAGAAAATATATCTACTCTAATGTGAAATAAACATATAATTTAAAATCAATGAATGAGGAATTAAATATCTTATGTAAAATGATTTCATCTATTTGAATTTGAATTCTTGGGAAATTACTATGATTTCAAATTTATCTTTTGGATCTTCTTGGAATGATACTACAGATGG
>JZKD02S0568580.1:590935-601875 GCA_000966675.3 Picea glauca | reverse complement strand
AACTTTGTATAGTAGATATGTGTAATGTCTTTGAGCTCTTAGAGGATATGTTAGGGGTTTTATGCATGTATTTGATAAATTTAATGATGAAACATGATTAACATTGCTATGATCCCAAGGACTGATGAGCCCATGGAGGGTGTATTTTTCGATGTGCAGGACCATAGCCAACGGACAGGTACCAGCGGACTGATACACATGGGGATATGATTAGCTCAAACCTCCATGGGGCTGAAGAGTCCATCAGATGGTTGTTGGGATGGCAGAGATAGGACAGCGTTGTGATGAGCCATTGCACAAGAAGGAAGAAGGACGTTCCACCCAGGACACTTTGGCAGAACCTGGCCTAGGGGGGATCACCCACTGTAGTTGGAACGTGTGCCTTTGATGGACAGGACATTACTTGAGAGAGCAAGGCGTTGTCTGGAGCGTGTGAAAGTGTGTTGATGTCATTTGGCACATGTGGTAGCTTGGAGGAGCCCTTGAAGGTCCAACGTTTGGTTTTTCGGATGCTATGCTAGCCCAAAAGGGGCCCATGTCTCCCTCACAGGGGCTTGACATCCCCCTTTTAGCTCATATTATGACATTTTCTAGCAGATTAATGTAAAAACAGTGTAATATTGTTAGTCGGGCTTGTCAGTTGTTTTAATGACCTATTTTTAAAATTAAAGGTCATAAGATTGATATAAATAGAGGACGTTGGACCTCATTTTAAACATAACACAACTCACTCTCTTATGAGAGGATTACTTTTAGTCTTTTTTCTTGGTATTTTTCTCTTGGAAGTGAGGTGCAACTCTTGTGTGGAGGATTTTCTTGGCATATTATGGTGTTTTTCTCATTGGAAGGTTTACAACTAGGGTTTGATGAGCATTCTTCATGATTTGTAAGTGTATTTTTCATGCAAAACTTCTTGAATGAATGGTTGTAGGTTACATCTATTGCATTTGTTATTGTATTGCTATTATATTGCTTAATCTTGAAACCCTAGGTAGAAAGCACACAAGTAGGTCCTTGCTATATGTCCCCATGCTAGAGAAACTTGTTTTAGCCATTGATTAAGGAAGATATAGCCTAGCCATTGCTACACTAATCATCCTTTTTCTGAGTTATCTTTTAAACATAAGTTGAACAAAGGTGACGTCCTAGGCCTAGTTGATTTTACACCTAGGGTTTTGACTTTTAGGGTTTGAAGGGCCTTTCTCTTGCAACACCTTTCTCCCTTAGATTTTTGTTCTAAAGCTAGCTGTTTTGCCAAGAATATTTAAAGAAAGAGGAAGGAGCATGAGGCCTTGCTTAAGCAACGCCGAAATGAGCCTCCTTCCCTTAGGGTTTTGATTCTAGGGCCCTGCCATTGTAGCACCATAGAACCTAACTCTCTAATCTTTAGATTTTGATCCTCCTGGTATCTTTCCTTTGCTTCTGAATCCATAATACCCTAAGACACTGGTATTTCTCTCTGACTGTGAGCTCGCTGTGCAAAAAAAACCTTTCAAAATTCTCAAATTTGAAACCCTAACTAACCCTAATGTCTACTAACCTAGAAATTAATGATGACATCATGCCTTATTTGAGCTTTTGGTTGATAGAAAATACTTTGACTTGGTCATCTAATGATAGACATTGATGTATTGGCAAATTTCATTGGTTTATTTGCAAAACGTTGACCTCTTTGTCTATTATACTAACCCTAAAAGAAAGTTGATGTCACCTCTAGTATACTTGATGCAGAAATTGCATGTATATGAGTGTTTGATGATATTTAATGCATTAAGTTAATTTAAGGATTGGTCATTTTCATTGGATGCTTTATCATTCTGGTATTTATTGACAAGTGACTTTAATTTGCCATTGCCATTATTGCAAACATTGACTTCGTCAATATTTACTGCTATTTATGCTCATGTACATTAAATATTGATAGTCATTTATTAATGAAGTATTAACCACTGTTGCATGTACTAGTATCAGTATTGTCTTGTCTCGCAAGAAGGTGCCTCTTCTGTGGTTCTTCTTCATCTGACTATCTTCTTGGCGGTAATCTGTGAAGGGAAAACTTGCCTTAATCCTTAATCCTTTACCTTTCAAAACCCCAAATTGCCAGGGACGTCTCCCTTGGGTTTAGCCACCCTAAATAGAAAGAGCCCCCCATCGAGGTGGCAGTGGGTGGGGAAGCTCCTGTTACGCCAGTTTGACCCTTACCTTTCAGCTACTTGACCTAAACTACAAACTGAGCGATAACAGGTCCAACGTAGCAAGCCTCAATATTGTGGACATTTTATCTTAAGTATGTTTCCATGAAATCATTTGTGGGTTGTGTATCAATGTTGATGCCTATTTTTTGTCTTATACATGGCATTGATTCATTTCATGAGTAATGAATGATTAGAAAGGGCATGTCCAAAACCGTGGTGTTCTTTATTAGAAAATTTAAATATACAAAGAATAAATAAATTGTTTACCCATTTTTACAGTAGAAATATAGTTTGTAACCACAATAGCCAAATAAATAACCATAACAACACCAAAATTATATACCTTTATTACTTTAAGCATGGTTCACCTTCCTCTTCGAGGGGGAAAAATCCAATTTATGAAATCTCTGATTACAAATAACTTCACAAGACATCTCATTACATTGATTCTACTTATTTATATAGTAATATTTACCTCCTAGGAACATTCTACAGAAGGAAGTTTCTAGTAGATTAAACCTTCTAGAAAACCTTCTTACATTTATTATGTTTACACTACTACATGGACCTTATTTACTAGATATGGTCTCCATACATAGAAACACATAAAAACCTATCTATCTATGTAGGTATTTCGGGGGATTTGGACCCTAACATGCTATCCCCCTTAAAATGAAACATTTTACTCGAGGCTAGAAACGAGCGAATTGTTGAAGGATCAATGTTGGTTCCCATGTGGCATCCTCAAGTGATGTATCCTTCAATTTTGTCAAGACCTCCTTGACAGTTCATTGGTGGAGAGTGTTGATATTGTGGTAGCTGCGGGAGGTATTTACCTCCACATGTAAACCTGACGAGAATATAATATTTTGGGAAGTAAGAAGAAACCCTAATGAGTTGGATAATTACCCTAGAACACATGTCATCTCAAGAAGATAACTTGTATTAGGTTATTAGCCTCCAAAATGAGAAGTCGGCCTGAAGATATAATATATACTGAACAGACAAATACCCAGAATGAGAAGTCGGCCCAGGCAGTTAGCCATAATTACTATAAATACAAGAGGCCAGTCCTCATTTTGGAAGGCAGTCTTAGAATTGCAAAGCAGCACTTGTGCGCACTGTAGTGCTTAGTTTTGTGCACAGGTTTGGAGGAGAGTTTCCATTGTAGCTGCTGCAGCTAGTAGATCACATTTCGCTTGTACTATCTCTTGGTTAGGGTTTGGACTATATAATCAGCTCTTGTTTTTGCGTTATCCTTGGGGAAAGGCATGCTACCCCTTGTTTGGATATCTAGCCTAGGGTTTTCTTCCGAAGTGATTCTCTGTCAAGATTAAGTTGCTCGAAGGGTGGATTCGGCCTATGGTTGGGTGACAATAGCGATATTGTCAATGGTAAAACGAGCACATCCATTATATTCTAACAGGTTATGGGCCCACACCTCCTTCATTCAATCTAACCACTGGAAGGAAACATAGTCGTAAGGATATTAAGTTCGTTGAAGAACTATCGTTAGGGTTTCTAGCAGGAGCAGTCACCATAGCACTGTCGTTAGGGTTACTAGTAGGTGCAATTGCAAAAAACCTAATCCTCTCGTTGAGGAACCTTAAGTGAAGGGATTGACCAAATTTATGGATATATTAGTACACCCTAGCCTAGTGCATCTCCTAGTACTCTCGAAAAGCCAAGACGTCAAGTTTGAGTTTTTAGTCAGATCTAGGGTTGACCAAGTCAAAGTAGCCATGACTTACTCTATGAAGTCAAAAAACAAGTTAGACGGAGCTTCTAACTTTAGAGCATAGAAGACAAGGATTTACCTCATCCTTGCCAAGAATAAAGTGTTGGATATCGTGAAAGGAAAGATCGTGGAACCAGAGTTTGAAGAAGGAGAAGAGAAGGAACCGCAAAACGTTGTAGTTATGGAGAAGTTCAAAGATGGTGACATCAGTTCCATGAGTATCATAGTGGACTCTATAAAATACCACTTGATACCCTACATCTCCCATCTTGACTCATCAAAGAAGATGTACGATGCCCTAACAAACCTCTTCTTAGTCAAAAACATTGGACAGATAATGAGTCAGAAGAATGAGCTCTGTGACATGAAGATGAATGATGATGATAGCATAACATCATACTTTGTGAGGATATCCCAGTTAAGAGATCAACTACAAGCTATTTAAGAGATCATTTCAGAGAAGGAATTGGTAAACATAGTACTCAATGGTCTTCCCAAGACGTGGGATGCATTTGTCGCAAGCATGAACACAAGGAAGGAGTATCCTACATTTGAAGAACTTTGGACTTGTTGTGCTCAAGAAGAATCCAAGATCAGTGCAAAAGAGAAACCCCAAAAGAAGTACGATGATCAAGCCTTCACAGAAATATTCAAGAATTTTAGGAACAAAAGAAAGTTTGGTTCAAAGAGGAAGACAAATCAAGAGAAAGATATTTCAGAAATACAATGCTTCAACTGTCAAAAGTATGGTCACTACAAGAATCATTGTCCCGAGCTAAAGAAAAGGAAGGAGAAACGTGAAGCATCAGTTGCCGAAGAAAAGGAACCTACAAAGAAGACTAAGCAGGATGAAAGATACTTCTTCTTCTGAAGGTAACAATACTCTTCTTAGTTCTTGTACATATCTTGTTTGCATTGTCTCAGTACATATCTTGTATATATATCTCTTGGAATATAATGTGTTCTAAGAAAAATTACACCTATGGAAGAACAACAAGATAAGGATTTCTATCATTATACAAGTTAGATAATGCACATGAAAGGATGAAATACATCAAACAAATCACGTGGAAGCTATTACAAGATAAGCCAAAATCATAATCAATCATGAAGAGACTTAGAAGAAGCAAAGACAAAAAGAAGTCAGAAATCAAGAGAAAATTGAACAAAGACTTATGACATTTTGTAAAAGACAATAAGACAGAAGCGTGAACTCTGTTAGACAGAGGGAGACAATTTTATATTGTAGAAGACAATAAGGATGCAGACAAAAGCATGGACTCAGTTAGATGGAGGGTGCCGATTATATGCACTCATACATGAAGCAAGGATTAGGAGGGAGATAATCCTATGATCCATTGAGTATATATCCATGGTAGAAGCCATGAAAGACATTACATGTTCAGTTCAACCCCAGAAGAAGTATTCTTAGAAGAGAATCCTTAAAGTATCCCTGGTTGTCCATCCACATCCATTATTTTATAATGAAATAAAAAGTGAAATCTTTAGGGCATGGAATCTATAAGAAACTCCATGGACCCAAGAGATAAATAAAAACATCAAAAGAACATGAAGATTCCAAGAAATAAAGAGAAGCTAGAACAACCAGTCATTGTATTAAGAATCACAAGATTACCAACCTGATATGAACTCAATAAAAGAAATCAAGCAGAGGAACTGAGAGTTGTGATGAATAACAGTGTATATATGCAAGCATTGCAAGATCCAGAACTAGAGGTTCTCCCAGATGGAGAGAGAAGACTATGATTAATTGTTCCAATAAACCAGACATACCTCTACATGAGTCTTTATATCATCCACAATATCCATGGGTTGGATTTCTACATCAGATGAATGCAAAGACTTATCTCTAGAGTAATTGAACAAAGAGTGTATGAAGAGAAACCTCAAGACATTGAAGCATACCAAAAAGAGACCCTTGTATGCAGATGGAACAAGATAACTTGGTGCACAGCATAAGCGTGGTGAAAATATTCTATAACAGAGATATTATATCAATATGATTACTCAGACGATCAGATATCATGATGAAAAAAGAAGTGCCACATGGATATGTTCCAGTTTTCCAACAATGATATACTTTATTGATCAAATCTACATAAAGCCTTCAGAGAAAACCAATGTTCCAGACCGAAGTACATTTGAAATCAAGCATTACATTATCCGTGATGAAGTCCAGAAAGGAGAAAGTGGTTCTCCTATATACATATCCACAGATGATAAGAAAAGCAAACACTTTGGTAAATCTTTTGTCCAAGATGAAAGAGTTTGAGTCCTCAAGCTGGAGATCATGGAGACGACTTCCTTATTGAAAAAGGAAGAGATGACTCCCAAGTTGGGAGGGAGCACTTATGTATTATTGATTGATGGACAATCATTTTTTAGTTTGAAAAATGGTCCAGGATGAGCAGAGTCTTTCTAGTTCGAAAAGTGGATTGAGATTTTTGACGGATAGATATTTTCCAGTTTAGAAAATAGTCCATATTTTTGATGTACCATAGACAGGGACTTCCCATTGTGGTTAACATGGGAAGTGGTCTAGGGTAGTCTCTCTTCTTGAGGGTTACTCAAGAAGACTGGTCTGCCTCATCGGACAACAATTTCCCATTGTGGTTAACATGGGGAATGGTCTGTTTTGGAGGTTGGTGCAGGACAATCATTTCCTTTGGAAATGGTCTGGATAGTGATTCCTTAGGGAGGATTCATTCTCTCCAGGTTTCACTTTGTTTAGTGCTAGAGGAATGGCCCAGGGTGGGGAATGGTCTAGGTTCAGAAATCAGGGACAAACATTCCTTACGGCATACTCATTCTCTCCAGGTTACACTTTGTTTAGTGTCGGAGGAATGGCCCGGGGTGGGGAATGGCCCAGGCTCAGAAAATCAAGACAATTTTTCTTCCTTGCTTGAGAAGAATAGTTCAGATAACCCATCATTGATGTTTGACTTTCTGAGACCAGATTCTCTTTCAGATCTCATAGATGTGAGTAGAAGAATGGTGCAAATAATTCAGTTTATATCATAACATTGTTTCTTTGCAGTTTTATATCAGATGATTGTTATGAAGACTGTATGTCTCTAGACAATAGATGTATACTACTGTGGTGGATTTGTTCCATTGTTTGATCAAGTACCTGTGTGCTACTTGGTGTGGTAGTGTACCACTGGATTGTAGTTGTGTACTACTATGGATAGAAACAGTTGTGTTCTATTGAATGATATTGTTCTGATTGCCTTGAAGACTATTAGCAGTGTTGAAAATGATTATCAGCTAGATGGATGATTAATGAACAGATATTTCCCAGAAAAAAAAATGGTTCAGAATATTTATTCTTCTAGATTAGAAGAATGGCTCCTGTGTCACTCTGTGGAGTGAGCACCATGTCTGATTACTCAGATAGAGTATGGTTCCAAGAGATGATGTAGATGATGACATTAATGGTTATGATGGTGCTCATGATCTAGTCACGAGATAGTCTATACAACTATGTTGATGCTACCAGGTGAATGGTATGTTTGTGCTCAAGACCATTACCTGTAATACCTCCCTAGCTAGGAGGGAGTGTTGATATTGTGGTAGCTGCAGGAGGTATTTACCTCCACATGTAAACCTGACGAGAATAGAATATTCTGGGAAGCAAGAAGAAACACTAATGAGTTGGCTAATAACCCTAGAAGACATGTCGGCTCAAGAAGATAACTTGTATTAGGTTATTAGCCTCCAAGTGAAGAAGTCGGCCAGAAGAAATAATATATATTGAACAGAAAAATACCCAGAATGAGAATTCGGCCCAGGTAGTTAGCCAAAATTACTATAAATACAGGAGGCCAGTGCTCATTCTGGCAAGCAGTCTCAAAATTGCAAAGCAGCACTTGTGTGCACTGCAGTGCCCAGTTTTGTGCGTAGGTTTGGAGGAGAGATGCCATTGCAGTTGTTGTAGCTAGCAGATCACATTTGGATTAGACCATCTCTTGGTTAGGGTTTGGACTATCTGATCAGCTCTTGTTGGTGCGCTATCCTTGGGGAAAGGTTCACTACCCCTTGTTTGGATATCTAGCCTAGGGTTTCCTTCTAGAGTGATTCTCTGTCAAGATTAAGGTTCTCGGAGAGTGGCTTTGGCCTATGGTTGGGTGACAATAGTGATATTGTCAATGGTAAAACGAGCACATCCATTATATTCTAACAGAGACAATGCTCTCTTTTGTCAAGGATGATCTCAAGTTTCAACTAAATGAAACCTTCTGCATCCAATTTGGGAAAGTTTGTTTGGAAATGGAAATTATATCCAATCGCTTTCTTTAAACAAGAGACATGAAATATTGGATGGATTTTAGAGTGGCTTGGAATTTTTAATTTGTAATCCATTGGCCCAATGCTCTTGAGGATCTTACATGGGCCATATAAATTTGGAGCAAGCTTCGAGTTGTGGTTTTCTTTGAGGGAGATTCACTTGTAAGGTTGCGGAAAAAGTAACACATGATCCCCTTATTCAAAATAGAATTTGGAGATATGTTGGTTACCCTATTGCTTCATTTGATTCTAATCCATGACCAAATTATCTTTGAGAGTGTAGAGAATGTCGACCTAATATATAAGGATTTAGTCAACCTCATGCACCTTAAATACACCCAGTAAGTAGGATAGCATCAATGGGTGGTTTTGGTGATAGATGATCTCAAAGGGGGTCAATCAAGTGGCCCCATGATAAGTTGTATTGTACCACTATTTTTCTATGGGTAACCACTGAACCTATTGGGAATATCATTCACTTGTAAAGAACCTCAAATATGCTCCAAACACTTGTTGAAAACTTCCATATGACCATTAGTATAGGGGTGATGGGTAGTCTTGAGATGCAATTGAGTTCCCTGGAGCTTAAATAGTTATTTCCATAAATTTCTAGTGAAAGCCAGGTCATGGTCCATTACAATAGATTTTTACATACTCAATGGAGCTTAAATATAATATCCATCAAAACTTGAACGACCATGGAATATTTAAAGGGGTGTTGTAGAGAAAAAAAAATGAACATATTTGGAAAGGTGATCAACCAAAACCATCATAATTGATTTATTACCATATTTTGGTACCAAACAATGAAATCCATGGAAATTTTAGTCCATGCAGCTGGCGGAATAGGTAAATGTTGTAGTTCACATAGAGTTTTCATGGTTTCTCCCTTGTGTCATTATCAAATGTTGCATTTCGACACAAAAGTGCAGGTGTCCATATTCATTCCTTCCCCCAAAAAATGAACATTTTATCCATTCATATGTTTTATGAAAGAATAAATGACCTACTATTGGAGATGCATGGAGTTCAGATATCATTGTTGATTTAAATGTGGATTGTTTTTTCAAATACAAACACCCTTTATAGAGAGTCTCTTCATTGTGTCAAGTGTATCCTTGAGATGCATGTGGTGTCATTGAAGTTGTTGAATTAAGAAGAGGATATTGGGATTTGTGAACCATTCCTTGCATAAATCATTCAACCAATCCACTATGATGAAGGAGAGAGAAAGGATGGACCCTTCTTCTTCATACTTTCAAGACAGAGCATATACAACCATATTCTCCTTTCCCCTCTTATAAATGATATCATAATCATAGCCCAACATTTTGGTGACCATTTATGTTTCTTCAGGGATGAAATCCTTTTCTCCAAGAATTATTTTAGGCTACGACTATCAATTTAAATCTAAAAATTTCCCAAGAAGGTAGGGATGTTAGATATCCATAGCATGCAAGATAATCATCATTTATTTTTCATTGGTGGATTTTCCCAAGTACCTCTCACAAATTTGTTTGTTGGAAAAAGATAGGGGTCTCACCTCTTGCATGAGGAATCCTTAGATGACTTTTCCTAAGGCATCACATTACAAAAAAAACATTTTCATGAAATTTGGTGGAGTGAGTATTGGGGTTGTACACATAGCATTCTTCAAATCCTGGAAGGCCTGATATTTGGATAAATTCCAAATAAAATTGTATTTTTAAGTAAGGAAGTGAGGGGAGAAACAATATTTCCATAGGTCTTTATGAACTTCCATTAGTAATCGATGAGACCAATAAAACCTCGTAAAATTCTAAGAGTCTTAGGATGTGGCCAATCCTTCATTGCTTCAATTTTCTTCATATCCACTCGTACACCATCATTACTAACATCATGACCCAAATATTCCACTTCAAAGAAGCCAATGACACATTTGGATCTCTTGAGAAAGAGTTGATGATTATATAGTAGTTGTAAGTGTTGAAACACACACTGACACTGAGAGGGGAGGGGGTGAATGAATGTCTAGAACTTTTGGCTACTTTTCACACTTTCATAGATTAACTAAATTAACTGAATAAAATATATGGAGTTCAATTAATTATTCATAAACATGTGTAACACAAATTTTATGTAGTAGAAAAAATATTGTTCTTTTATTTATTTAACTTGAATGAATACAAACACAATCAATCCTTTAATATCTTCAACTTAAACTGAATATGAGAGATCCAACTCTCTGATACAAGACCCAACTTGTAGTTCTCAGATCCAACTGAGAAATGAGGAATCCAATTCTCATAACAAGACCCTACTTATTGATCTCAGATCCAACTGAGATGTGAGGAATCCAATCCTCATGACAAGACTCAGCTTGTAAACAGGCACCAACCTGATATAATGAACTTTCATTCAATCCATTATATATATATATATATATATATATATATATATATATATATATCCACCAAAACACTTTCTTCCCTTCATATTTCTTAACTAATATAGTCCTCCTAAGGGTGCCACTTTAAAACAATGTTTCCTATTGGAATGAAGCATTTCACCCCTTCATTTAATTAACACAAATAGTAACTTTTATTAATTTATTGCGAAAATGGTGAGATGACCTGTAAAAAACATACCTTAGAAAACATCATCGAAAGAATTTATCCTTCCTTGAATTCCGGCCTTCTTTTCTTCACTTTCCTCAGAAA
>JZKD02S0568580.1:533395-548948 GCA_000966675.3 Picea glauca | reverse complement strand
TCTCTCTCTCTCTCTCTCTTGCCACTATATCCCTATCTCTATCTCCCCCCAACTATCTCTCCTTCCATATATCTATATCCCCCCTCTCCCTCTCCCTCTTCCCTTCTCTCTCTTCCTCCCTCTATACCCTTGTTTCTCTCTCTCCCCCTCTCTCTCTCACACACACTCACTTTCACTCTTACTCTCACTTGATCTCTCTCTCTCCCCACTATACAAATCTCTCCCTATTTCCCTCTCCCTCTCTACATCACTCTCCCCCCCTCTCTCTCTTTACATTTCTCTACCTCCCTATCCCTCTCTCTACCCATGATCTATAAACTTCCATGGATATTCCACTAGAAAAACTCATCACAACATATATGATAAATAATTGAAATCTTTACTATTAAGGTTATTTTCCCTTTAGATCTCAAACTCTTGATTACCTTCTTAAAAAAAATGGATGAAATAGTTCAAATGCTAAAAGTAGAGAACAAAATTAAATACACACACCATCCACAAACAAACACAAGATATGACCTTGGAAACCCAATATGGTAGAAAACCCAGCTAGAAGGTGAGGTTGCGTTGTTCTCTTTTCTCTGGTATAGAAATTATGCAAGTGCAAAGAAAGAGGCACTCTCTATGGAATTTCCTTTGAATTGTGGCCTTTATGGTTGCTACATAATCTATCCTCCTCTTTTATTCTCGCAAAATACCACTCTCATGTGTTTTTCTTAGTTATGGAACAAGATACAATCCAAAATAATCGAACCCCTTCTCCTCCTAGTGGCTCGATATTTAACATATCTTGATAGTCATCTAGGGGTAGGTTTTTGACTTCCTCAACCCTCAATTATGATAGGGTTTTGGACCTTCTAGGATATTCTTGAAATTAAATATGTGGATAGCCCCATATGCATGAGTAACGGGGGTTGACATGTCATCCTCTTGTACCATGATGGTCAACACAGTAGGTCAACCCACAAGAGGCATAACTTTTGCATACGAGCTCTGATTGATGTGATTTTTTCACTATTGGAAAGGTATCGATGCGTAGAATACTAGCATGGGTCCTACTCTCATTGGGAAATTATTAACCCCCAAAAATGTCACGTGATGCCTCAAAATGGGCCTAGAAGGTTATGGACCCAAATTTTCCAAACTGGGACCTACCACTAAAATGGCCTTACAAGTTGATTCCTCCAATGTTTTCCACTCAGAAAGGATTGTGATAGATGAAAAACAATAAAATGATCCAATATAGATCATACCTCCCCATTTAGGGAGGATTTTGGTCCCCAAAATATTTACTAAATTAGGTGAGGAAACTTTTCCTCTACCTTCTCCCTAGAGTACTACTTTTCTCTTAGTGGAAGTTCTCCTTTCAAGCCAATCTGCCAAAGGTCATGTTACCCCTATCTTGTAGCTCTAGACCGCTTCTATAAAACTATGTCCTCTTCCAACTCTTCCTGAGAATCTAGTGTTAAGTCCTCTATGGAAGGTAGAACCTACTCCTCCTGTTGCTCCAACATGGAAGGCTCATAGAGTTTGAGTTTCTCCACATTAACTACTAAGTAAATGCGCATGTATGGGGGTAGAATGAGTCTCTAGGAATTATCTCCCACCTTTACCAATACATCAAAAGGACCATATCATAGAGCCTTAATCTTCTTACCAGGACCCTGTAGCCTTTCCTTATTCAACTGTAACCATACATTGTCTCCCACTCTAATTTTTTTGTATGTTAAGTGTTAGTTATTCCTAACCTTGTACTTTTCCTATGAATTATTTAGTGTCTCTTGTACTTGCAAATGGATCTTCCTAATCTTCTCAACAAATTTTTCTTCTTTTAATGCATCTCCTCTAAGGCTCTCCCTCAATCCTTTCTATCCATATACAACATCTCAGGGTGAAGATGGAAAATACCCAAAGCAAGTTTCAAAAGGTGACTTACTGGTAGAAGTGTGGATTGCTATGTTATAAGCATGTTGTATATAGATCAAATTTTCATCCCAGTTCTTCAGATGCTTATTATTGTAACCCCTCGAAAGCTACACCAAATTCTTGTTGACTACTTTTGTCCTCCCATATGTCTGTAGATCGAATGTTGTATAGCTCTTCAACTTAGTGTCCATATTCTCCCATAATGTAGTCCAAAATGCACTGAGAAATATAGTATCCCTATATGAGATGATGCTCCTTGGAATCCCAAAGGGCACCCAGACCTGTTCAAAGAAAATGTTTTTTGCTTCCTGTCTCTTGATGGTCTTTTTACAAGGAATGAGAAGGAATTTTTTTTTGAACCTATCAACTACCACAAATAAATAGTTATGTCTCTTTCGCGTGGTTTGTAAACCTCCCATAAAATCCATGGAAATGCTTTCCCACGGTCGAGTGGGTATGATGCCAACCCCCCTTCTCCTTAGGCTGTTCGACCTCCCAGTCAAGGATCTTCAATTCTTAGAGTTGAATTAGCTCTCTGAAACCTTATTGGTCTTGCTTGTAAATAACCACAGGTCTCTTCAGTCTTTCGGTGCAAGTTCTATGACACTCATGATCTCCCCCTTGGCAATATCGGGTGATTAGTGTTCAGGCACTAGCTCCTCCTCCATTAGCTCCTTCCCGCTTATGACCTCGAGTTATGTCCACACACAACTGTGGGCATGGTCGAAAGTGGTTTGGGATCAATCCACTTTTCTCCCTGCAATTCACCACCAAATTCCACACGCCCAATTTTCAATACCACGGTTTCTTTTGCGGCCCGCTATCAAATTTTTAACATCCAAATACTTTCCATCCCTACAATCCTTCATGATCGTCGATCTCAATATCTCGACGGCGCTTCTAAACCTAATGTTTAAAATCTGTCCTTTCCCAATTCTGCAGGTCAAAACTAACCCTTCTAAATCAACGACTGTGATTTATTCTGTGATTCGGGCTTCGAGAGTTTCAAATATCAACTCCTGCTTTCTCCACAATGGCTATCTCCTGAAATAAAATATCTGTTGAAATTTTTCCTCCCCAAATCCACAGTTATAATTTACTTCGGACCTTTGGGGTTCAGAGATTTAAATTCTCAACTTCCCAGAGAATTATTATCCGAAGTTCATGATCTGTTGCCACGCATCCCTCTGGATTTGATGGTCTAGATTTTCTTCAGGTCTTCGAGTTTCGGCAGTCTCAATTCTCAATCAAAACCTAATTTCAATTTACCCGAAGCTTACAATCTATTGACGCATATCCCTCCTTAAATCAATGGTCCTTGATTCCTTCGACTCCTCTTGGATAAATCTTAACCCTTTATCTTGTCCAACTTCTGTAAATTCTTCTTCTGAAGGATTTCTTCAACACTTAGTCGATTCTGGTCCTGTGCACTCCTTGCAACTAACCTCTGCACTTTCTTATGAGAAAAACATGAGTTATTTCTCCAAGTCAAAGACTTCTCCTATGCACTCCTTGCACTTAATATGCACACTCTGCATACAAAAGTTCCATGCTATCTATTCTGAACTTCAAGTCGAACAAGACTCTCTCACACTTACTTCTTGCGTTCAATATGCACTCCTTGCATAACTTACAGAAGTTAAATAAATGAAACTTACTCAATTCTTCATAAATTCATCCATTCACCATGAACATCATACATCCACAAAATTCATAACAACAGTAAACTTGTAAACAATATCAACATTGTACAATTGGATCAACTTCCTCTGTTCTATTCATTCTAGAAAAAACATGATTACACCTCTATCTCTTACAGTCATTACAATTAGAAAACTTATCTAAGGACCCAGAGCTTCCTCGATCTTCTTCCTCCTATCTAAATTCTATCGCCTTCTACTCTAGCGGTTACCTACTCAGCTTAATTAATGCAACCTAATGACTCATACGGGATAATATCCTACACCTATAATATATTACATTCATGTAAGGATTTACAATAATCCGTCAATTCAAAACGGTGGCCCAAATTTACATACAACTAATTAATTAACGAGAGATTCAAAAAGATCTCCACACTTCTACCAAGATGGTTAAGATTCGGTTTGGTTCTTTCAATGCATGAAGTGTCGAGTTCTCTTGATCTAAAAATAGTGGGTTGACTTGTTATGCTATGCAAGTACCCTCTATTCCATTTAAATAAAATTGACAAGACCTTGCTCAATGTGTTAAAATATGCAAGATAGATTATGTGCCAAGTTTATGCATCTTCTTTTAAATGTTCATGTGTGAGGAAATTTTCTTTTAAATAGTTAAATATGTGTTTTAAATACATACACAACAACCATAACTTGCAGCAAATAAACCATCAAACTCACAACAATAACAAGATGATAAAGGAGTTCACCCCTCTCTGGGCTACATCTCCTTGAGCCTACATCAATGGACTTGGCTCTTTGGGATTAATTTGTCAAAGATTCTTTTACAAGCGATTTCTCAACTCCAATGGATTTTCTGACTGTACCATTGGGTTCAAAATACATAAAAACCCCAAAAATGACTAATAGAACTCTGAAAATGGATCATGGCTCATCCGGGAATGGCCTCTTCTACATGTGGCCTTAAGCTTCCCTGAGCTTCTTTGTGGAAAAAACACCTATAAAAGTCCTCAAATGGATCTAAAACCTATCCCAATGTGTTCAAAGCATAATAATTAGCCAAAAATGATTATTCAATCACAGAAAATAGACATGGGCTCATCTGAGCATGACCTCAAACAATGAGGGCTTCAAGCTCCCTGAAGCTCTTTGAAACTTTAATGGTGAAAAACCTACAAAAGAAGTCTTCAAATGGCTTTGAAAATAATGCCAATGGATTCAGAACGTCCAAAAACGCATGGCTGGGATTTTTTGGCACCTCATTTGGCCAAAAAATGAAGAAGATAGACCTCCTACCATTTTCTTCCTTCAAACTTACTATCTATGGTTCGCCAAAACGCACCTTTGTGTGCCCAACCTAGCTCACACGCTCCAAATCATGCTAAAACCTAGCACCGACGTGCAACCGCATCACGATGCAAATTGTAGGATGGTTATGGGCGCACCTAGCCCCTAACCACCAAAGTCATGATCACAAGGGTCACCATGTGACCTCGCGCTCATACGAAAAGGGCCAAGGTTTTGAACCAATGAAAAACCTCCAAGTGTCGGTCGAATGGTTGGTTGTAACTATTTAAACCAAAATCCAAAATTTGCACCCCAAACTCGGTCATATGGTAATACATAAAATCGGGGGCTAACCTTTTTAAAATGTACCAAATCCCACGTGCGCGCAAAGTTAAGGTCATATGGTATAAAGTGTGCGACCAGGGGCTGGGGCTAAGCCCCAGCCCAGACCCCCGCGCCAACCATACATCAACGCAAATTTAAATATATATTAACTCATATATATAACAAGACACATTGTGTGGCATGTTGGCAGAGCTGACTTTGCAAAGGCTATGGAGCGTATTGGAGGTCCGAGGTTCAATCCCCACGGACCCCATAAACTTTTAAACAAACAACCCAACCAATAACAGGGTGCCACGTGGCATCCCATGACTGGGCTACGTGGCATCGTACAACCAAACAAAAACTGCCATGTGTTGCAATATCATTTTTCCAACTATCAACTTAGCGTACGGACTCTGCCACGTCATCGTACGACGTTTTCCACGTCAGCATCCATACGGACTACACAACCAACTTCCCTTTTTTTTTTTGCCTATTTGACGATTCAAACAGAACGTGATATCTCACTCATCTGATGTTCGTTTGAACCCAAACGAGTTGTGTTGGGTTCATGACGATGAGGGCTATGCACCTGTTCATTTTGAGGCAATTCTGAGAACTTTGATTTTTGAGCTAAATTTTGACCCCTGGTCCAGATTTTGATCACGCCTTCCCACTAAAAGGATTTTGGACCCACAAAAGCTTATGATTATCTGTCTGAGATTCAATACTCTTCTGTTTTCAAGTTCTATCAATTGATTCTACTTGAAAAGTTTTTTTTTTTTGACAATCACCTGGATACCTTGACATGCCTTACACTGCAACTGGCTATGTCCCTCAACCACTTTTCTCTGGCTACTGCTGACCCACTATTCTCTTTGTTCTTGGAAGACTGCCAACCTTCCCACCGAGAATCAAGTCCCTCTTGTGAACTCTTTGGCATCAACATAATCCGCTCTCCAATGGCTGCAAAAACTTTCCTGCAACATCTTGTCACAAACCAAGAAAACCATCAATCTTGAAAACAAATTTATACAAGACTGAAAATGATGCCAACAAAGTATTTTTCTCTTCAAGAAAATGGTCGCATCTTGTACTTCATCAAATAACATGGTGTTTTCCTGCATCTTGGTGTACTCAAAATCAACTTACAAGCCAACAAACACCATCGACTAAACATAAGTTGAAAAACATGATCGACACAACATAGTCGTCAAGACAACATCGACACAAGTTGAGACTCATTTGAAACATATCGACCTTCCCAAAATGACAAGTTGACATTCATGATACACAATCATGTTACAATCATGAATCATTCATGATGAACTATCACCAAGCTCATTGTTTACACATACACAAAAACACATGTATGTGCATAGCTCTTCAACTCTCCTTCAAGTACAAACATAAGTACATAAATCTGAAACATTGGGTACATAAGAGCTGAATATGAAAAAGATAAATGGCTGTAACAAGTGAGAATCATACCCATCTTTTACATCCTCCTGGTGAAGTTGTGCAACAAACAAGAATGCCTTCAAATGAATTGCAATCACATGCAACTTGCATCATACAAGTTATGATAAATCACTACAACTTGTCATATTCTCAACATAAATGCACACATAAGGCTGAAATGTGCATCTACAATAGAAAATGCAAGCCTTACTTGCTCAAGAAATCCAACCATTTCTTACCAAGCCAACTCAATGGTGAATTTTTCTGCTGAAACTCGTCCTCTTGTGAATCATCTTAACTCACATCAATGATGGAATCTCCTCTTCCATTCTTGCCAATCTCTTTATCCATCTACTTCTTGTACTGTGGATGAGTGGTTGGATGTAATGTCCAACATTGGTCAATGAGATGACCCCTCTTCTAAAAATGAGTGCAAATCTTTTGCATCATCTTTTCAAGTTGTCTTTGCTTGTAAAGTTTCCTGAAAGTGGTCAATCTTTTCCAACATTTTGAAACATGATGGTTATATAAACCACAATATGTACATGGATTTTTTCTTCCATTTTTACATGTAAATTTATCATGCTTAACATAATCAAAAGCAACTAAATGATAGGCAGAATTATACCTTGAACATTCACCTTTATCACCTCTTTGAGGAGGTGAATTTGAAGAGTTACAAGCTCTCCTTTGAAGACCATCAAAAGTGTTCTTGTCCTCATCGCTGTCACAAATATTTCATTTCACACATTTGCATTCATCTTGAACACAATATTTGCATGTTTGAGGGATTGAACTTGCAACAAAAGTACTTGAACTTTCACCTTTATAGCTTTCTTGAGGAGGTGAACTTGAAACAAAATTTGTTCTTGGAACTTTTTCCCTTGTATTCTCAACTTTGGAATTTGCTCCATCTCTTTGTTCATATCTAAGACCACAATACTTGGGCCTCTCTTAAACAACAATAGGCTCAACAATGCCTTGTGCATGCTTTCCTAAACCTCTACCTTCATAGCCCATTTTTAACAATAACTTAGACCCTATTCCCCTTGTGTGATTTTCAAAAACACCAAAGCATTCATCTTGAGAGGAATTTGAAGATAAAATAACATTATATACCTCATGTTCATGCATGTACTTGGTAAGGGTTTCCTTTGCCTCATGGAGTTGAGTCTCCATCTCATGTAACTTTTCAAGACGCTGGTCTTTCTCCTTCTTCATGGCCATCAACTTCTCTTCAAGAGCAATCCTCTCTTCTCTATCTTCCCACAACTCTTGTACCATATCTCTCATGGTTAAAAACTCCTTCAACATCTCTTTGTCAAGGAACTTGGATAATGAAGATGTATGAGAACTATCAATGTTTGAAGATTTCTCCATCCTTGCAAGATATCAAACTTCACACAAAACTTGCACAATAATTCCAACATCTAAATCTCTAGCTATCAATGGAAATCACATGAGAAAAACAAACTAAGCTTTGATACCACCTGATATGAAAATAGTGGGCTGACTTGTTATGCTATGCAAGCACCCTCTATTCCATTTAAATAAAATTTACAGGACCTTGCTCAATGTGTTAAAATATGCAAGATAGATTATGTGCCAAGTTTATGCATCTTCTTTTAAATGTTCATGTGTGAGGAAATTTTATTTTAAATGGTTAAATATGTGTTTTAAATACATACACAACAACCATAACTTGCAACAAATAAACCATCAAACTCACAACAATAACAAGATGATAAAGGAGTTCACCCCTCTCTGGGCTACATCTCCTTGAGCCTCCATCAATGGACTTGACTCTTTGGGATTAATTTGTCAAAGATTCTTTTACAAGTTTCTTCTCAACTCCAGTGGATTTTTTTACTGTACCATTGGGTTCAAAATACATAAAAACCCCAAAAATGACTAATAGAACTCTAAAAACGGATCATGGCTCATTCAGGCATGACCTCTTCTACATGTGGTCTTAAGCTTCCCTGAGCTTATTTGTGGAAAAAACACCTGTAAAAGTCCTCAAATGGATCTGAAACCTATCCCAATGTGTTTAGAGCATAATAATTAGCCAAAAATGATTATTCAATCACAGAAAACAGACATGGGCTCATCTAAGCGTGACCTCAAACAATGACGGCTTCAAGCTCCCTAGAGCTCTCTGAAACTTCAATGGTGAAACACCTACAAAATAAGTCTTCAAATGGATTTGAAAACAATGCCAATGGATTCAGAACGTCCAAAAACCCCTAGCTGGGCTTTTTTGGCACCTCATTTGGCCAAAAACTGAAGAAGATAGGCCTCCTACCATTTTCTTCCTTCAAACTTGTTTTCTCTGGTTCGCCAAAACGCACCTCTGTGTGCCCAACCTAGCTCACACACTCCAAATCGTGCTAAAACATAGCACTGGCATGCAACTGCATAACGGTGAAAACTGTAGGAAGGTTATGGGTGCACCTAGCCCCTAACTGCCAAAGTCGTGGTCACAAGGGTCGCCATGTGACCTTGCGCTCATACGAAAAGGGACAAGGTTTTGAACCAATGAAAAACCTCCAAGTGTCGGTCGAATGGTTGGTTGTAACCATTTAAACCAAAATCCAAAATTCATGCCCCAAACTCGGTCATATGGTAATACATAAAATTGGGGGCTAACCTTTTTAAAATGTACCAAATCCCACGCGCACACAAAGTTAAGGTCATATGGTATAAAGTCTGCGACCGGGGGCTAGGGCTAAGCCCCAGCCCGTACCCCCGCGCCAACCATACATCAACGCAAATTTAAATATATATTAACTCATATATATAACAAGACACATTGTGTGGTGTGTTGGCAACACGGACTTTGCAAAGGCTATGGAGTGTATTGGAGGTCTGGGGTTCGATCCCCATGGACCCCATAAACTTTTAAACAAACAACCCAACCAATAACAGGGTGCCATGTGGCAGCCCATGACTGGGCCACATGGCACCGTACAACCAAACAAAAACTACCACATGTCGCAATATCATTCGTCCAACTGTCAACTCAGCGTACGGACTCTGCCACATCATCGTACGACCTTTTCCACGTCATCATCCGTACGGACTGTACAATGAGCTTCCCTTTTTTTTTGCCTGTTTGACGATTCAAACAGAATGCAATATCTCACTCATCTGACATTTGTTTGAACCCAAAAGAGTTGCATTTTGTTCATGACGACAAGGGCTACACACCCGTTCGTTTTGAGCCAATTCCGAGAACTTTGATTTTTGAGCTAAATTTTGACCCCTGGTCTAGATTTTGATCATCGCTTCCACCTACTCTTTTCTTGAATTGATAGCAATGCTCCTGCATCATACTCCTCTAGCCAAAATATTCATGGGCTCTTTTCCATGATCTCTCACACTGTTTTACCATGCTTCAAAATATCAAGACCAGTTACCGAACTTGAATCTTCCATAGGGTGATCCTTGCACTTTACCAAATATTCAGGATGCATCTTTCTTCTTTTTTTCCTTCCAACTCCCTGTTCTAATATTTTCTCCATCTAAGGTTTTTCTACTATGGGCATATGTTCTTCCAATTGAATCTACTATTGATCATCCAATTCTCTTGTGTCATCTCTCTTATAAGGATACAAATCGACAACGTTGAATATCAGTGATATCCCAAAATTGTCTAGCAACTCGATCTCATAGGTATTTGCTGCAAATTTGTTGTTGAATTCTGCCTGTGCCAGAATCTGTTCCCACTTACGACCTTGTTCAATGACTAAACTCCCTAATAAATTTACCAGACTCCTCTTCACCACTTCAATCCATCCGTGTGTCTGAGGGTGATATGATGAACTAAAAGATAAATTAGTTCCCATCCTCTTCCATAGAGTCCTCCAAAAGTTTCCTACAAACTTAGTGTCCCTATCTGGAACTATACTTCTGGGCAATCCATGTAATCTCACAACTTCTCTAAAAAACAAATTGGCTATGTCTGTAGCATTATTTATTTTTCTGGCATGGTATGAAATGTGTCATTTTAGAAAATCTATCAACCACAACAAATATGGAGTGACTTCCTTTCTGGGTTCTAGGTAATCCCAATATAAAATCCATACTAATTGCATCCCAAGGCCTTTTTGGAATAGGCAATGGCTGATACAAACCAATGTTTTTTCTCTTCCCTTTTGTATGTTGACAAATCTTACATCAATCTACAAATTTCTTCACATCTTCCCTCATACCTGGCCAATAATACAAACTATTCAGCTGCACAAATGTTTTGTCATGACCGAAATGTCCGGCTAGACCTCCACTATGTTTTTCTTTCAACAAATTATCTCTCATTGAGCATCTTGGTATGCACATTTGACTTCCCTTAAACAATAATCCATCCTGGATCAAATATTTTTCCCATGAGTTGTTATCCCTCAACAAAGGATTTCCATATTCTTCATAAGCCTCCTTAAAATCTGGATCTTCCTGAGACATTCCCTTAAGGTGCCCAAACCCTAAGGTCTTCACCTGGAATTCCTGTATAACCAAACTCCTCCTGCTCAAAGCATCTGCAAATTTATTAGCACTTTCATAAAAATGTTTAATGAAAAAAGTAAAATTCTGCATGAATTCTACCCACTTAGCATGCCTTTGATTCAACTTCTCTTGCCTAGTAATAAATTGCAAAGCTTGATTATCACTATACAAGACAAACTCCTTTGGCATTAAATAATGTCTCCATTTCTTCAAAGATTGAATCACTGCATTAAAACTTCTTGTCATATGTAGAATATTTCTCCTTGGCATCATTTAGCTTCTCACTATAATAAGCAACTGGCCTATTATCTTGACTCAAGAATGCTCCAATGGCTATTCTACTTGCATCACATCTCACCTGAAATGTTTTTCCAAAATCTAGTAAAACTATAATTGGTCGTTCTGTTATCTTATTTTTCAACACTCTGAAGATTTTCTCAGCCTCCTCTGTCCAATTAAAATACTTATGTTTCTTTTTCACAGTGTCCATTATGGGTGCACATATACCACTAAAATTTATGATAAACTTTCTATAAAAACTTGATAACCCATGGAAATTTCTTACCTCAAATATGCTTCTTGGTGATGGCCATTCTTTGATTTCTCTCACCTTCTATGAATCCATCTTCAATTCATTTGAAGATATCACAAAACCCAAATATATGAGTTATGTCTTCATAAAAGAACTTTTCTTCGAGTTTATTAACAACTTTTGTTGTTGGAACCTCCTCATCCCTAATGTCAAGAGCTTTATATGTTCTTTCTCTATTTTTCTGAAAACTAATATATCATCCAGATATACAATGAAAAATTTACCTATGAAGTATTTCAGTACTTCATTCATCAACCTCATAAATGTTCTTGGAGCATTTGTCAATCCAAATGGCATGACTAGCCACTCAAACAAACCTTAATTTGTCTTGAATGTTGTCTTCCATTTATCTCCCTCTCTCATCCTTATCTGATGATATCCACTCTTCAAGTCTAATTTTTAAAAATAGCTTGTTTCACTCAAACAATCCATCAAATCATCCATCCTAGGTAAAGGAAATCTATACCTGATGGTAATCTTGTTGATGGCTCTGGAATATGTACACATTCTCCACCCCCCATCCTTCTTCGGACTTAATATAGTTGGCACTGCACATGGGCTTAGACTTTCCCTGACTTAACCTTTATCCAACAACTCTTGAACTTGCTTCTTAACCTCTTCATTCTCTCGAGATGTCAAACTATACACCACTTTTTTTGGAAAACTGGCTCCTGGAATCAAGTCAATATGGTGGCTAATACTACTAATGGGTGGTAATGAGTGAGGCAACTCATACACTTCTATGTCAGCAAAATTCTCTAACAATTCTTGGATTTCTTTAGGTAAATCATTCATAGAAGTATTGGTAAGGATAACTCTCAGCTTGTTCACTACAATAAATTGCATTCCTTGATCTTTCTTGATATCCTTCAAGATTTCCTTCCCACTCATGAGAAGTATTCTTGTGTTGGCTTCTTCCTTTTCTTTCTTATCTTCTATTGGTAGTAACATATGGGTTCTACCATTTTTTCCCAGAGTATAAGTATTTTTTTTCCCATCATGAATGACATTCCTATCAAACTGCCATGGTCTCCCCAACAAAATATGACAAACATCCATGGGAATTACATCACACAGAATGTCATCTTTATAGCCTCCTATTATAAATTCAACTTTGCATTGTTGACTTACCATTACTTGATGTCCTTTCTGCAACCACGAAACTTTATATGGACTAGGGTTTACAGTTGTCTCTAGCTCTAGTTTCTCCAAGATTTCTATATATACTAAATTATCAGTTCTCCCACTGTCTATAATCATCTTGCAAACTTTGTCCTTTTTTTTACAAGTAGTCCTGAACAACTTCGTTCGCTGAACTGAATCTTCTATTTCTTTCTCTAGATTTAGAAGAACTTCCCTCATCATAGGGTTTTTTCCTCCTTCTGCTTCCTCTTATTCCACATTCTTCTGGGCCTCATAAATGTGTGCTTCTCCTCCTCCTTATTTCTTCCTCTTGAGGCATTCCCAAGACATGTGTCCTATCTTTCCACAGGCATAAAATTTAACTCCACCTCCTCTACCTCTTCCTCTTCCTTGAGGAAATGAATTTCTTCCACCAAACAATCTTCTTCGGGAACTTCCTCCTCTTTCAAAGTGACCATATTATTTATCGGTCTTATTCTTGGTTTTTGGTGCCTTATCATAGATAATTCCCTTACCTCTATTTGAGCCTCTTCTTCTATTTCGCTGACTCTATTTTATGGATAAATTTTCTTCTTCCTTCAGTGTAATATGATAAGCATCTTCCATTGTCCTCACAATCATCATGTTGATCTCATCCTAGATTTCATATCTCAAGCCATTTATATACCTGGAAAAAAATTCATCATCCTTCTCTCTTTGTCCAGTCCTAATATCCAGCCTATAAAATTCTTATGTATATTGTTTCACTATCTTACCCCTTTGTCTCAGGTTCTGCAACTTTCTGAACAGGTTTATCTGGTAATCCTTAGGTATGAATTTAGCCTTCAGTTTGGCTACCATTCTATCCCAATTCTTTATCTTTTGTTTACCTTTGCTCCTTCTCTCAGTGTGAAGTTCATCCAACCATAGTGTTGCATGTTCTTTTAATCTGGTGACACCATGTCTCACCTTCCTTCCTTCATCGACATATTCATAGTCGAAATACTTATCCATGGACCTTATCCAATTCGATAGATCTTCGGCATCCAAATTAACTTCATACATTGGGACGTCCATATTTCCTCTAGCTCCCAACTTCACAACAACTTTCAATAAGCGTTCTTCAGCCGCATCTTCCCCTGTAGCTTCTTCAACTTTAACTTCTACTTCTTCACTTTATGCATCACTGATATCTTCGGAAGTAGGTGTTCTTCTTTTCATTGCTTCCATCACTTCCAAACTTTCACAAAGCCCTCTCATTTCTCTTACCACATCATGGATTGCCATAGGTGGATCTACACGAATCCTTGGTGGCATTATTTCAACTATTTCTAATACACAAAATACAACTTCGAAATTTTCCAGGCTCTAATACCACTTGATGCCAACCCCCCTTCTCCTTCGGATGCGTAACCTCCTGGTCAAGGATCTTCAATTCTCAGAGTTGAATTAGCTCTCTGAAAGCTTAATGGTCTCGCTTGTAAATAACCACAGGTCTCTTCAGTCTTTTGATGCAAGTTCGATGACACTCGCGATCTCTCTCTTTGCAATACTGGGTGATTAGTGTTCAGGTGCTAGCTCCCCCTCCATTAGCTTCTTCCCGCATATGACCCCGGGTTATGTCCACACACAATTGTGGGTGTGGTCGAAAGTGGTTTGAGATCAATCCACTTTTCTCCTTGCAATTCACCACCAAACGTCATGTGTCCAATTTGCAATACCACGGTTTCAATTGCGGCCTGCTATCAAACTTTTAACATCTGAGTATTTTCCATCCCCGCAATCCTTCATGATCGTCGATCTCAATATCTCTACGGTGATTTTGAACCTAACGGTTCAGATATGTCCTTTCCCAATTATACGAATCAGAACTAACCCTTCTAAATCAACGACTGTCATTTATTCTGTGATTCAGGCTTCAGGAGTTTCAAATCTCAACTCCTACTTTATCTACAATGGATATCTCCCAAAATAAAAGATATGTTGACATTTTTTCTCCTCAAATCGATGGTTATAATTTACTTCGTACCTTCGGGGTTCGAAGATTTCAATTCTTAACTTCCCAGAGTATTATTATCTGAAGTTCGTGATTTTTCGCCACACGTCCCTCTGGATCTGACGGTCCAAATTTTCTTCGGGTCTTCGGGTTTCGACAGTCTCAATACTCAATTGAAACCCAATTGCAATTTACCCGGAGCTTACAATCTATTGATGCGTATCCCTCCTTAAATCAACGGTCCTTGTTTCCTTCGACTCCAATACTCAATTGAAACCCAATTGCAATTTACCCGGAGCTTACAATCTATTGATGTGTATCCCTCCTTGTTATCACTGAAATTTCGTTCACACAGGGCGACAAGAACTCTGCATCGTCAACACAGGACTGGAGTCATTCATGGCACAAAATTAATGCCATAGCATTCAAAAAAGGGTCAAAAACTATACCAAATGACCAAAAATTTGAAGGGCGTTTTACATCATCTGAGTGCGCGCGCGTATGCGCGTAATAGCATCGTACAAAGCGCACATATGTGCACAAGGCGCGGTTGTTGGGCTAAAAACCCACGCGCCTGCTAAACGACGCATTTATTGAAATTGGTCGGCCTCCCAACCACTAATGGATCAGCTCCCAAGTCGATTTGACACCAAATCCTAGCTCAATCCTCATGGTGGGCTGGTC
>JZKD02S0568580.1:420796-439008 GCA_000966675.3 Picea glauca | reverse complement strand
CAAAATGACCAATACCATCACAATTAAAACAAATTAAAGGAATCTTACCTCTATACCTACCATTGGTTCCCTTGTTCAATCTTTTGATGAAGTTGGCCACTTCTTCATCATCTTCCGAGACGTCGCTGCTACTGCTATATTCTTCTTGCTCTTTTTTCTTTTGATTTGATCTTTTGGATGCTTTGAAGGTTGTTTATTTTACATCTAGATTTTCCTGTTCAGTTCTCATTTCATATGCTATGAATATTCCATGCAGTTCGTCCATAATTATTGAATTCAGATCCGATCTTTCTTCTAGTGTTGATATCTTAGGGTAGAATCTCATAGGAAGAGATCTTAGTACCTTTTGAACAATTATAGATTCTTCGATTTATTCTCCCAATCCTATGATTGCATTCACTGTTTCATCAACTCTTAAGAAATAGGTTGAAATATTCTCATATTCCTTCATTTTTAATTGTTCGATCTAGCCTCTATAAGTTTGAAGTTTTGCTTCTTTGAATTTTGTATCTCCATAAATATTTCGAAGCTTGTCCCAAATATCTTTAGCGGATTTACAATGTGAAACTTTGGTGAATATTGTTTCACTGCTTTTTCATTTGTTGGTGGAACTGCTGGTATTGTGTATCCATCTACAATTGATTGCCAAATTTCAAACCCCTGTGCTTGTATATATGTATTCATCCTTATGCTCCAAAAATAATACGTTTGTTCATCAAAGTGTGGTATTCCATTTTTATATGAGTTGGTACTCTCCATGATCTACCTTTTAGTGGTTAAATTGATTTCTGAAGGAACCTACTCTGATACCGATTGTTGGATTACTAAGAGGGGGGGTAAATCAATAATAGCGTAATTATAATCCCTTTTCTCCAAATAATCCAAGTGTTATATAAATGTGGAATTATTATCCAAAAATGAGCAATAAGAAATGAACAATCATGCACATACACAATACACCAGTGTTTTACATGGAAACCCAAATCGGGAGAAAACCACTGAATTCTTTTTATTATATGTCTTGAATAATTACATTCATTGGAAGCAAAAACTTCCTTTGTTTTCTAGATGCAACTGGAAGGAGGCTCGAACCCCCTAGTTTCTCAGGCTACAACCTGAAGGAAGCTCCAACTCCCCAATTCTCTAGCTACAACTAGAAGGAGGCTACAACCCCCTAAGTTCTTTGACTATAACTGAAAGGTGGCTACAACCACATGTCCTTTCCCCGTCAAACCGCCCTGAAGTAGAAGTAGAATGATGGAATCACTTTCACACTATCACTGTGAGATATACTACTGTAAACATGTACTAATAAACCTGAACCATGCATCAACCTGTACCTGTACCATAAACAAGTGCATCAACCATGCACCAACCTGTACCAAACAATCTGTAATCAATCTGTACCATAAACAAGTGCATCAACCATGCACCAACCTGTACCAAACAATCTGTAATCAACATGTACCATAAACAAGTGCAACCAACCATGTACCAAGTATGTACCTCAACCAAAAGCCCTCATTAATTTCATCATCCAAATATGATTTGTAACTATATAATAGACCCGGTGTTTATGATCACATACCTACAAACCTTCCTTAACTTTAACAACAAGAGACTAGCATTTTCATCAAACATTTTTTTAGTCTCACAAGACTAGTTTTGGATTAGTCAACAACCCTAACTTGAAATAATAATAACTTTGTACCTGTAATGAATAAAGATCTAAAACTGATACACAATGTTATTCAATGTGTTTTATGAAATTCCTCTATGTGTCACTACTTGGAACCTCTCATAAAAGGATTTATAGCAAAAATGACACACCTTGCTGAATTCTGGCTTATTCTAGAGAGCGACCTTGTAGAACGTTCCCCGCATGGAATATTTTTTGAATTGATCTGAAACTATTACAAAAAATACTACAGACTATAATTTAACCAACGCATTTTTTCCTACTGAATTTGGATTTGTTATGAAGAATTTATGACGTTTTTACCCGAAACACTTGTTTTTGACTAGTTTCAGGACTAGCCACAAACCCTATTTTACACGGAGTGTAACTCCAAAAATAAAACGACCCACATGATGATATTTTTACCACATATACTTGGATATATTTACTCAATGTCATATCAATTCACAGTCTGATTCATTATAGAAAACAAGTTATTACGAAAATGGTGAGATGACCTGAAAAAAAAAACCTTAGAAAGCATCATCAAAAGAATTTATCCGTCCTTGAATTCCGGCCTTATTTTCTTCATTTTCCTTAGAAATTCGGCTTAGATATCCTTTGGTTACCTTAGAAACCTATAGGTATTCAATATTCTCAAGTGTGTTTCAAATGAGAGAGCCTTGCCTCTTATTTATACTCTCCAAGTAGCTTCCTTAAAAACATCTTCTAGGTCACTTTACCCACTTTCCTTATTTTACGGTTAACCCACTTCTAATTTCTCCATTACATTTATTATTTAAATAATTTATTTTATATTCACTTTGAATTATAGTACACTCATCACTTCACTTTATTATTTACCTTTAATAACTCTTAAACCACTTTGACTACTTTGACATTTTGGGGCTTCTAGATGACATATGAGGGTCCTCCAACTTCGTAAGGCCATAACTCTCAAACCGTTAGGAGTTATGTGATGTTCCACATACCACCATAAATGTAATGAAATTTAATATCCATATAGAATAGTATTACCTGAAAATATATCAAAATGCATACTATTATCCATCAAACAAACTTAGGTCCATTACCCAAACTTGGGTTCTCCAACTTCTCATGGCCATAACTCTCTAACCGTGAGGAGTTATGTGACGTTCCACATACCAACGGAAATGGAATGACAAGAAATATCCATATAGGATAGTTTCACTGACAAATTCACTAATTTTCATCTCATTATTCTACAAATAAGCATGAGTTCTCTAACCATACTTCCAGGATAACTCAATCTGCAAAGTGTCTTCCCATGAGGGCTTTCACCATATGGGAACCACTTTGGAGTTCATCCATTTCTACTTATTATCAACCATGACAAGACAATAACAAGTCATCTTTACATCAAAAAAAATTTGGTCCATTACCCAACCTTTGTGCTACAGGGCTTTCTTCAAGGGTTGACATCAATGACAAACAACCTTAATCAACAGGGTGAACCATGTATATCTGTTTCTGCATTGTATTGTGTATATTTTGTGTTTTATTTCCACATTTGTTTTATTTTATTGCTCCACGATCCTTTTTTTATAACAATTGGTATCAGAGGGAAAATCAACTTAGAGGAAAAGAGGGTTTTTGGTTTGAGTGGGAGCAATGGCGCTAGATGGAAAGTTTAGGGTCGATAAATTTAATGACCAAATTTACTAGTTATGGAAGATTTAGAAGGAAGATTATTTATATCAGAAGGATCTATTCCTACCATTGGGTGGAATAGAAAAGAATTCGACGACCATGAAGGACAAAAAATGGGAGGTTCTTGACAGAAAGGCACTAAGAACAATACGACTGATTCTGGCAGCGTCGATGGATTTCAATATTTCAAAAGAAAAGACAACGAAGGAGTTGATGGACACATTGACTAAACTATATGAAAAACCCTCGGCATCCAATAAGGTGTTTCTAATGAAGTGATTATTTAGTATGAAGATGTCAGAAGGTGGATCTGTTGTGGATCATTTAAATGAATTTAATACGATTACTAATCATCTAAGTTCTATAAAAGTGGACTTTTATGATGAGGTTAGGGCTATTCTAATCCTGTGCTCATTTCCATAAAGATGGAATGGCTTGGTCATGGTTGTAAGTAACTCTGTCTCTGGTTCAAACACTATAAAATTTGATGATGTTGTTGGTGTTATCCTTAGCAAGGAAATGCGATGGAAAAGCATAGGTGAGACATCATGTAATGTGTTAACCATTGAGAACATGGGAAGACAAAAGGATAGAGGAAAGGGCTCAAAGAACCACGAGAATTCTAGGAAGTGCAGATCCAAATCCAAACTAAAAAATATAGAGTGTTGGAATTGTGGGAAGAAAGGACATCTGAAAAAAGACTATAGAGCTCCAAAGAAACAAAGAGATGGACAACAAGATAAAAATCAAGAAGAAAATGTAATAGGTGATGTGTTACAAGATGTTTTGATTCTTTCTCTAGATAATATTTTTGAGTCTTGGGTAGTAGATTCAAGGGCTTCATTTCATGGCACACCCCATAGGAAACATTTTCTAGATTATGTTCAAGGTGATTTTGGACAGGTTCATTTGAGTGATGATGCACCATGCAAAATTATTGGAAAAGGTACAAATAAAGAAAAAGAATGGAAACCAATGGTTGTTGAAAGAGGTAAGACATGTTCCATATCTAAGGAAAGATATAATTTCAATAGGGTAGTTGGAAAGTGAAGGTTGTATATCCATATTTACAGATAAGGTGTGGAAGGTCACCAAAGGATCACTGATGATGGGAAAATGAGAGAAGTTAGGTACATTGTATTTATGTACTGGTAATACTGACTCTTCTATCTCTTTAGCTTCTACATGAGTGGATACATAATTGTGGAATCATAAGCTTGGACACATGAGTGATACGCTGATGTAGATACTTCACAAAAGAAATTTGTTTCCAGATCTTAAACAAATTGATTTGGATTTTTGTGAGCATTGTGTTTATGGAAAACATAAGAGAGTCATATTTCTCAGAGTTGGAAAAGAAAAGAAGAGTGAAATGTTAGATCTTGTGCATACATATGCATGGGGACCAGCTCATGTATAATCTCTTGTTGTCTCTCATTATTATGTTACTTGTATTGATGATGCAACTAGGAAAACTTGGGTTTATTGCATTCGAAAAAAATATGATGTTTTTGATACTTTTAAGAAATGGAAAGTTTCGGTTGAGAATGAGACAGGAAAAAGGTTGAAGTGTCTTAGATCAGACAATGGAGGTGAATATTTCAACAAGGAGTTTGATGATTATTGTTCAGACCATGGGATTTTTAGAGAGAAAAAAGTTCCAGGAGCACCACAAGAAAATGGTGTGTCAAAAAGGATGAATGGGACAATCATGGACTGTGTAAGGAGTATGAGATTGCATTTTGGGGTTCCCTTAAAATTTTGGGTAGACGTTGTAAATACTATTGTTTACTTAATAAACAAAGGACCTTCAATTTCTTTGGATGGTGAAATTCCAGAGGAGGCATGGACAGGTAAAAAGGTAAACTATTATTTTTTGAAGACTTTCGGTTGTGAAGCATTTTTCCATATTGATAAAGAAAATAGAACAAAGATTGAGGAAAAATCCAAGAAGTGTACCTTTATCAGATATAGTGTTAATGATTTTGGTTATCTCTTATGGGATTATGAAAATCACAAAATCATTAGAAGTAGAGATGCCATATTCAATGAGAAGGTCATGTACAAAGATCAGTTGCAGGGAAAGAAACAGGAAAAAGAAAAACCAGAATACACAGTTCTTGATGAAATCATTGAAAAAGAAATTCCAAAGGTACTAGAAAATCAAAATGTACAACAACATGAGAAACAAGTACATCAAACTCCTACAAGTGTTGTTAGAATATATACCAGGTTAAGTAGACCCCCTGAATGATACTCTCCTTCATTGTATTATTTCTTATTGATTGATTCTCATGAACCATAAAGTTATGAAGATGCAATGTAGATAAAAACTAAAAAGAAGTGGGAGAAAGAAATGAAAGAGGAAATGGAATCCTTGGTAAATAACTAGACTTAGGACTTGTTTCAGTTTCCTGCAAGAAAAAAAGCATTGTAGAATACATGGTTTACAAGTTGAAGGTAGAAGATGGAGGAAAAAAATGGTACAAGGATAGACTTGTTGTAAAGGGGTTTGCACACAAGAAAGATATAAATTTTGATGAAATATTTTCTCATGTTGTTAAGATGAATTCAATTAGGACTATTTTAAGTCTTGTGGCAGTAGAAGATTTGCATCTTGATATGAATGTAAAACCAACTCCAACATTGTAAAACCTAGGGTTAAAAGCAGGTATATGAATGTTGGAATAGGGGTAGACCCAGGGTTAAACGCTTCAATAGCGTACCAACAAAACCCTAACTACTAGCCCTTTCGAAAACACCTACGAAGCAGATGAAGTCTCACCCGAGGTAGAGGTAGGGGGGGTTGTAGGACTCAAGTGTCTACAACCAATCTGGGACACAGATATGTGATTACAATACTTAACAGAGCACTTAGACAATAATATGAATTAGTTCTTGAACTTTATTCACATTGCAAATTTAACCCTAGTTACAGAGAAGCGTAATAATAACCAATATATAACACTTCCAATCACTTCGCACGCAACATTATCTCAAATATAGCATTCATTCACATCATTAAGAACTAAGCTACAACATCAGATGCATTCATTATACGTAACATCAACAACACTTAGCAAATAATCACATAAACAACATCTCACAAATCATATCAAGACACATGATATACATGCTTCACCCCAGTGTGGGGCTATGTCCACCAACTTATTCTTCTTCTTATTTATTATTCTTCGATCTTCGTACATTCACTAGCTCTTGTGCACAAAGCCATAGAACCCAACTCCGCAGTGGACAGGTGATTTGTGCACCGCGCACTAGATCCACCTTCCTCAAAATCAGGTCAAGGCATAGAGCCAACTCCTTGACAACACAAATCCTTACACATTTTGTCTGCACAAAGCACTTACAACTTCTTGCACTGAGCCAATATTAACATACTATGCACTTAGCCACTAGTAGTTATGCACTAAGACAATTCTAGTACTGTACTTCTTACATTGCTTAGCTACTTATTTATACAATTACAAAAAGGCCTAAACATGGGTAAACCCATGGGCCGACATCCCAAAACCCATTACATAAACCCTAAAAACCCTTTGCCAAGTCCACAAGCTTGCAAAATAAGAGAGATCCCATGATCTTCGCTCCACCTGGGCACTCCATCTTCGACCAGCCTGTCGAAGTCCCAAAAGTGGTCAACCACGACCAATGTTTCCACAAAAATTGGTCAAGGGCCAATAAGCCCCCAACACTCACTTGTGACTCGTCCCGAGTCACTCAGATCTGGGTAGGGCTTATTTGAAGGCCTCAATCTTAGCTTGAGCTGCCTCGACTTGTTGCTTCGCTAGAGCCTCCTACTCGGCGAACTCCTGAATTACTTTCTCTATATCAGGCCCTTCTAGGCGTTGTTCTACCGTCACAACTACTTGGTCTAGCTACAGGCCCTGGCCTACAATATCTTAAAAAGAATGCAGGATTTGTCCTACACCGAATGGAGTCTCTGTGTCACCTCCATGAATTTTCTCTGGATGGAATTAACCTGTTGTTGGATTGCGCACTATTCCTATGATCGCTTCATTTTCTCAACTATAGTAAGCAGCTTCATCTGCACTTGCACAGTGGATGCATGTTGCTTCACCTCCTAGAGTTGTGATTCCAATTTCTTTAGCTCCGGATCTTCTGCAAGGTGCTCATAAGTCTGCACACTCTGAACACTCAGTTGCTTACACTCTGAGGTGAGTTCCTTGATTATTTCTAATGCGTTCCTGGAAGCTCCTTCCCTCTGATCGTCACTTCTTGCGGAGTGCTCGACACTGCTTGGATTTATAACTCCATTACTCTTGATTGAAGCTGATGAATGGCCTCATATAGATTCCCCACTTGTATCTCAGTTGACTCTTCTTCCTCCTGCACCAAGCTCAACATAGAGTGAAGTGCTTTAGTTACTGCCTCTTTTACCACAGTCTGCTCTGTGAGCAGCTGGTCGTTTTCTTTCTACATCTTCGACTGGTACAAGGAACTCTGAAGGCCATTCCTTAGTGATCTATTCCATGTCTTCATCGGTAAACTTATAGTAGGACTGCATCTCCTCCTTGCTTTCATCCCTGCGCGCGGTGATGTAAATGAATTGTCGATCTACGTGGAACTTCACTAGTGGCCTGTACTGATGCAAAGTGTTAAGGGTCATTTGTGGGAATGCTTCAATGGCGTGCTTCAGCTGTAAGTAGTAAGCGTGGAACACTGCGTTCGATTGCCACTGCTTCATCATATCATTGGTATACCACAATTTGGAGAACCTTGCGGCCAACGAATCTGATGGCTCAACTTCTGGGAAGGATGCTCCTTCCGGCATTCGCCAAGCGATAGATGTGATCATCTATTTATTCTTTTAACTTTTCTATACGATTCTTTAACATATCCTTAGTTTCTTGACCTTCTTTATAATCTTCTTGTCTCATGTTCATATTTTCAACTTTAACAATCATCCTTGGGAAATCCTCAACCTCATGACCAATATCTTTACAACAAAGACAAAGAGGGCCTATACTAGGGCATTCTTTAGCAAGATGTCCTGGTCTTCTGCAATTGTAACACAATGTCAATCCTCTCTTTCTTTTAAATGATCCCCAACCTTCCCTGTACTGCACATTGGGATCACATTGTTGTACCTGCAATCTGGAAAAATTATTTCTAGGTTCCTGCATCCACTCATTAGTCCAAAAATTCCTTTTATGCATAGGAATAACATATTTTTCTCTATTTCTATCAGATTTATTTAGATCAACTCTTTCTTCTATCTGTTCCCTAACATTCAGACTAGAAAAAAATCTATCAAACATACCTGGATTCATACTTTTGAAGAAAAAAATTCCACATATCTTACCTTTATCAGAGCACAAAGCTTTAAGATCTTACCTCCTTCTTTCAAATCTGGTTTCTTTCTTAGCACAGAGCTTCGCAAGTCAAGTAGAATAGTGCGCACTACAACAACAGATCTACGCACATAGATTTCTCTTTTCTCCAGTTCCAAACAATCATAGTTTCAGGTCCCGACAACGGAACCATTTGTTAGCACAGGGTTAGACCCAGGGTTCAACGCTTTAACAACACACCAAAAAAACCCTAACTACCGACCCTTTCAGCAACACCTGTAAAGAAGATGGATTCTCACCCGAGGTAGAGGAAGGGGGGTTGTAGGATTCAAGTGTGTACAACCAAGCTGGGACACAGATTTGTGATTACAATAATTAACAGAGCACTTAGCCAAAAATATGCATTAGTTCTTGAACATTATTCACATCGCAGATTTAACCCTGATTACATAGAAACACACTAATAACCAAGATCTAACACTTCCAATCACTTAGCACACAACATTAACTCAAATCTAGCATTCATTCATATCATTAAGAACTAAGATACAACATCAGATGCATTCATCATACGTAACATCAACAACACTTAGCAAATAATCACATAAACAACATCGCACAAAGCATATCAAGACACAGGATATACGTGGTTCACCCCAATGTGGGGCTACGTCCACCAACTTCTTCTTATTCTTATTTATTAGTCTTTGATCTTCATACATTCACCTGCTCCTGTGCACAAAGCCAAAGAGCCCAATTTCGCAATGGACAGGTGATCTACGCCCTGTGCACTAGATCCACCTTCCTCAAAATCAGGTGAAGGTACAGAGCCAACTCCTTGATAACACAAAGCCTTACATAGTCTGTCTGCACAAAGCACTTACAAATTCTTACACTGAGCCAATATTAACCTACTATGTAGTTAGCCACTAGTAGTTATGCACTAAGTCGATTCTAGTACTGTACTTCTTACATCACTTAGCTACTTATTTATATAGTTACACCAAGGCCTAAACATGGGTAAACCCATGGGCCGACATCCCAAAACCCGTTACATAAAACCTAAAAACCCTTTGTTGGGTTCACGAGCCCGCAATACTTTACAGATCTGTGATTACAATACTTAATAGATCACTTAGCCATCAATATGCATTAGTTCTTGAACTTTATTCACATCGCAGATTTAACCGTAGTTACAGAGTAGCCAAGTAATAACCAAGATCTAACACTTCCAATCACTTAGCACACAACATTAACTCAAATCTAGCATTCATTCACATCATTAAGCACTAAGCTACAACATCCGATGCATTCATTATACGTAACATCAACAACACTTAGAAAATAATCACATAAACAACATCGCACAAAGCATATCAAGACACAGGATATACGTGCTTCACCCTAGTGTGGGGCTATGTCCACCAACTTCTTCTTCTTCTTCTTTATTAGTCTCTGATCTCCGTACATTCACCTGCTCTGGTGTACAACGCCACATAGCCCAACTTTGTAGTGGACAGGTGATCTGCACAACGCGCACTAGATCCACCTTCCTCAAAATCAGGTCAAGGCATAGAGCCAAATCCTTGATAGCACAAAGGCTTACACAGTCTGTCTGCACAAAGCACTTACAACTTATTCCACTAAGCCAATATTAACCTACTATGCACTTGGCCACTAGTAGTTATGCACTAAGCCGATTCTAATACTATACTTCTTACATTTCTTAGCTACTTATTTATACAATTACAACAAGGCCTAAACATGGGTAAACCCATGGGCCGACGTCCCAAAACCCGTTACATAAACCCTAAAAACCCTTTGTTGGGTCCACAGGCTCGCAAAATAAGCAAGATCCCATGATCTCCGCTTCGCCTGGGCACTCCATCTTCGACCAGACTGTCGAAGTCCCAAAAGTGGTCAACCATGACCAATGTTTCCACAAAACTTGGTCAAGGGCCAACAATGAACAATCTAGATAAAGAACATTAGGAGGCAGTAAAGTGGATTCTCAAGTATTTGAGAGGTACTTCTACTCATGCATTATGTTTTGGAGGTTCAGACACTGTTCCACAGGGATATGTTGATTCATATATGGCAGGTGATAAATATAGCAGGAGGAGCACCACAGGGTATGTTTTTACTGTAGGTGGAACAACAATAAGTTGGATTTCAAAACTACAAAAGGTTTTTGCACTTTCAACAACACAAGCAGAGTATGTTGTTGCTACAGAGGCTAGTAAAGAAATGATTTGGTTACAAAGGTTTATGGAGGAATTGGGAAAGAAGTAGGAGAATAGTAGGTTGTACTGTGACAATGAGAGTGTCATTCATCTAGCAAAGAACTCAACCTTCCATTCAAAGACTAAGCATATACAAATCATGTACCATTTCATATGATCTGTCTTGGAAGATGGACATTTGAAGTTGGAAAAGATACATACTAGCCATAATCATGCAGACATGTTAACAAAGGGAGTAGCCAGGGAGAAACTGAGTTCCTGCTTAGTTTTAGTTGGTCTTCAAGAAGGAAGGTGAAGTTGAGAAATTTTCCAGGTCCAAGGTGGAGTATAGTCCAACAGGTATAACAATAGTGGAGTTGTTGTGATTAGTCTCCAATTAAGATATTGTTGGTTGTGGAACCTGATTATATTCTTGATTCAAAGGTTTGTTTCATCCGTGCTTAGACCCCATTCCCTAACGGGGGGGTGTGGGGGGGATTTCCCCCCGAAAACTATCGTCGGGGAGGGGGTCCAGGGGGGGTGACGATAATTTTTGTAGCCTCCCCCTCGGTAGGGGATTCAGGGGCAACGTCCCCAAAGAAAAATATTGGGAAAAATTTCCTTGTAAAATATTGTAATTTCGTAGTCAATCTGGACCGTTCATTATAAGGTTGCAGATATGACCGTAGAAGTTATTTTTAGGTTTTTTTTTCCCTAGAAGGCAACTCTATTTTCTGAGGGAATTGTATTGTGGCTGTGCATTATTGTGAATATTGTATTATGAGAGAGGAGACTGTGAGAGAAAGAAGAGGAAGCTACAACAGGTGTGTTGTAGGTTGTATCCCTTCATTTTGCTGGATAATAATAAGGAAGGACCTGGAAATTTCTCTGGTGGATGTAGCCCACATTGGGTGAACCATGTATATATGTTTTTGTATTATATTGTGTATCTTCCGTATTTTATTTCCGCATTTGTTTTATTTTATTGCTCCATGATCCTATTTTTCTAACATTTTCCTGCGTTCCTCTTTGCTCCAAATATAGTGAACCAAATCAAGCACTCCTTAACCGAGTACTTCTTCCCCAATGTGCTTTTTCCAACACCTCACATTAATCCTTGTAATTCATTTCCATGTGTCATTTATTCTTTTACCAACACTAACAAATGTCACCATCCTCTCACCTTGCCATCTAAGTGGGCAATGAAGTCTTCTCCCTCACACCAGAGCTCGTTGAATTCCTAGTATCAACTATGTAACACCTCCACCTCGCACTCCACAAGATCGACGTCAGGAATCATCACCTTCTCCACCATGCAGTCCCTCAACATCCTCGCGGGTGGCTCAAGCACCTTCCCGTCCTCCATTTCTCAATTCAACGATGCCATTGTCGAAGCCATAGTGACCCCGTTGCTCAATTTCTTGGACTTCATTAACGACTCCTTCCTGGTGAACCTCTATCCTTACCTCATCTATAGGTTGAAGCCCACCATCTCGTTGGTCTTTGCGCTCTTCCAAGATGGGTCGTTGAACTACATAGATGACCCTAACAATGGACTTCGATACATCAACCTCTTCAACTCTCTCATCAACGTCATGATAACCACCACGACCTCGCTAAGTCACAACCGAATCTTCGTGGTGGTTACTAAGATTGACTGGCCCTTTGTTGGCACTGCTAACGAAATGAATGCCAACTTGGACAATGTCGCCACTTATATACAGATTCTCGCCAAGCACGTCCTCTCAAATCCAAGCAAGGCAGTGGCACGCCTAAAGACCCCAAGGTCCCATTGAGACATACATATTCTCTCTTCAATGAGAATATGAGATTCAGGCTCTAATACCACTTGTTGGAAACCTAAGCCCACATAGAATATAGAGTGTAGAAAAAATTAATCACAAAGAAATAATGGAAAAACAAGATAGCATAAAGCATTAAAAAATACATGAATTTATATGGTAAAACTTTGACAATGTGCTAAAAAAAAAAAAACATCCATAGATAAAATATCGATATACTTATTGCTCAGAAGTAAAAATTACAATATTCCCACATCAAACTTACAAAACTTGTCATATACCTCTTAGAGATATATAAATATATACCATTTTCAACATAACTTGCCACTATTTACCTCCTTTAATTGTTAACAAATTCTATCATACTTTACAAATTTTATATATGAAAATCCTAATATGAAAAATAAATCACGTAAAACTTATATCACTTTCCATGTTTTGAGCATTATAATCCATGCTTTGTCACTTGAATATAATGTTTGTCGTGAGGTAGATTGGGAAACATACGTACAAAGAGATGTGCGTACCGGGGCCTTCGAACTTTCACTACGAGATGGAGAATCCAATGTTTTTTTTAATTGGTTAGAAGTGATTTACCATTTACCCACTGATTTTCCATTGACCCATTACAATATCTTAGTTTTCAATGTTTACATGAAAAAGGAATGTGTGACCAGAATGTGGATTGACTAATAGTTTTCAATGTTACATGGACTGATTGTTTTCAATCTTTACATGGACTGATAGTTTCAATGTCTACATCATAAAGGAATGATGTGAACAAAATAAAGGAAAGATGTGACTAGAATGTGGATTGACCAAAGATAATTATATAATAAAATTTTGAGTTACAATTAATAAAAAAATAATAGTTTATTTATATTTCTAATGATAAAAGTTGATTTTCTAATTATAAAAATTTATTTAGAAAATAAAAATAAAAGTAAAATATATTTATAATATTTTCCGATTTTCCCCTCCACTCTAAAAATGATTATTGTTATTATTGTTTTAATGAAAACAATTTTAATTAATATGCATTAATATTTAAAATAAATTCAAAACCTTTTGATTTATTATGGATAGATGTAGAATAATATCTTATTCTTTCTTAGTTTTTCACATTAAACTAAGTAACTTATAATGTTTATTCATATAGTTCATTTTTAGTCTATTTTATAGTAGACATTTTCCTCAAGCTAGTGAAGACTTTAAGTATATCATGGTTTTTTTTTGAGAGCGATGAGTTATTAATAAAAAATGCTAAATACAATTAGGTGAAAACCTTTTTGTGTATAAGGGTATTATTAATATGTTATAATATTAAGACCTTAAGTATATCATGGTTCTTGAAGACTTTAAGTATATCATGGTTTTTTTTTTTTGAGAGGGATGAGTTATTAATAAAAAATGCTAAATACAATTAGGTGAAAACCTTTTTAGGTATAAGGGTATTATTAATATGTTATAATATTAAGACCATTGTTCTTGAGAGCGACGAGTTATTAATTAAATATGCTAAATACAGTTAGGTAGGTGAAAACCTTTTTAGGTATAAGGGTATTATTAATGTGTTATAATATTAAGGAATTTATAACTATGAGTCACATGTCATGTTTAGTGGTAGTTTGGAAATTTCATGTTAATTAGGGATTAATATTATTGGGTTATAATACTAAGTATGTTTAATGAAATTAAAATGGTAAAAATCATATTACTAATAAATATAATAAGAAGAGGTTTGGTGGCTATTGCGACTTTTTGGTAAGGATACCTAAAGCATGGTGTAGACAAAATTCTATCTAGTTAATCTATGTTGAATGATAAGTGTTAATTGAGAGATTTATTAATGCTCCCCATAAGTGTCAATTATAAAAACTAATAAAGTGGTTAAAGAGTTAATGAAAAATATTGTAAATCCATTCACTACTCATGTCCTTGTCCATCACCTTTTAAGAGAAAATTGAACCACCTTAAAGAGTGATTAATACCCACTTGAAAGTAAAGGGAAGGGTTCATGAAAATTTAGAGAAAAAATCATTCCATCACCTTTTAAGAGAAAATTGAACCACCTTAAAGAGAGATTAATACCCAAAGTTAGGGGAAGGGTTCACAAAAATTTGGGAGAAAAAATCATTATGAGAGAAGATCCAAGTACATTTGAAATTTGGTAACTTTCAAGAAATTTGAAGTTGCGACGACAACAAAGGGTTATTGGTTATGTGTTGACAAAAATCTACGAAAGTAGAGAACATTACCAATCTTTAAGGGAATTTTTAGAAGTTAAAAGATCTACCTAATAAAGTACAAGTTCATAATAATATAAAAGGTTGGATTATATTTGGATTTAAAAGCATTATTATTTAATCCTCTTATTTGTAGTTTCATGATTGTGGTAGAAATGTGTGTGTTTGTTGTTCTAAGAAATTATTAGTTGGGTAGTTGGTTGGTTAAATGATATCATGCTCATAACCACAAGCTGAGTGCAAGGTATTTATTGTCAAACTAGTTTGTGAGGCCAATATTATTTTGCGTTCCTCTCTACATTATGGTGGAAAATAAAATTGTGAGATTTTTTTTTGGTAGAGGGGTTAGGTAGGCTATTGTACTATACACTAGCTAGGCTATAATATTTAGAAGATTATCTAATGCTCAATTCACTAAAGGTAATATATTTATTATTAAACTAATAGATTTATAGTCTATCATATGGTTTGAATTTCATTGATATAGGTGACTATGAATTCTTTGTATTAGAGATAATAAGAGATTTAATTATCGTAGAAATTATTCTAAGTAAATTATCATCCTAATATTTTTGGTTTGGATAACCAATAGTGGGTAAGAAAGTGTAGTGGCCAATTGTGTGTCCAGATCAATTTGAAACATAATTACTTGTCACTTTTATTAGCCACACTAAATTATGTGATTGGTCTCAAGGGATGGATATTGTAACCATGGGGTTTTGTTGACAAGAAAATATATGTATCATATGATCTTTGTGAATAACACATTAGGTGTGGAGTTGACCATGAGGAATATCTTTGAATATATATTGGTCTTCCATGAAATTGTGACTTGTTTTCAATTTAAACTTTTATCCAAAATACATTTTCATCATTTTTGGTGCTTTTTTGGGGGATGGAAAATAATAACTATGCTCAACTTTGGGTGTTCACGGTGTTCACCTTGCCATCTCCTTCATTTCCACAATTCTCACTTGGATCTTGTTACCCCTTCCCCCAACTTAGGGGTAACTAAGGAGATCATGTCTCGAGGCCCACAGGTAGCAAATGTGGAGTGTCAACAACCAAATTGACTAACAGAGCCCCGCAGGGTCCCTTTTATCTTAACTTGCATCGTTGGTCATCACCAACAGTGGAGTAACATCCATCACACCAGCCTAGCCCTAGAGGACAATAAGTCTTTCTTCATGAGGTAATAATTTTGGTTTCATGATAATTGTCACTTAATAATTGAATCATTTGAATATGTTGCAAATAATCCTTTTTTGATTACAGAACGTTTTCTTGGAAATTATATCCTTTTCCTTATTTAACCTTGGTGGGTGTCATCACGTCCTAGTAAGTTGGTCACCCATAGGAATGGGGTGCTACTGCGGGGTTCCTTGAAGAGTCTTGTACCATTCCTGATTATACTTATCACTTTCCATACTTCTTCCATTTTGTCTCCTCATATTTTGGGTTTTCAGGCTTATTGACCAAAGAAGGGCATGTACCTCATTTCATGGGAAGAAGGGGCCATTAAGCTTGGAGGTGCCCTAGAAAAATCGTCATGCATTAAAAGCTCACACTAGGATCCTCAGAATAATGAAACGCTTCTCAAAAAATGAAGGACCCATAAAATGAATAACTAACTAACCAATCATGCAAACCAATGTAGAGCATATGTGGGCTATGCATTTTCGTTTAGTGCCCCTTATTGTCTTCTATTTGGAAAAGCATGAAAAACAAGGTAGAGTGTATTTGGGATATGTATTTCCTTTTAGTGCCCCATATGTAAGATAGTAAATATGCATCAACATTGATATACAACCCACAAATGATTTCATGGAAACATAATTAAGAGAAAATGTACACAATATTGAGGCTCGCTACGTTGTACCTCTATGTAACAATATTAGAGATGCATTCTTTCCAAGGGATGATGTTGTAAAGGGAAAAATGTTCATAGTACGATCATTAGATCCAAATAGTGCAATAAGGTTGGGTAGGGAAAAGGGAATTTTTAAGTGAGGTTTAGATACTACTATTGATTCTTACAAGGTAGAGGTTGAATGGTGTAATCCCATTGGAACATCAAAGGTAAATAAAGTTATGTACAATTTTTTTTTTTTTTTAAATCAACAATGGAATTTTAGAACAAAAGGAAATATGTTCAATGATGTTAATAATATTGTATGGGCATAGTCACCAAAGGCATAATGGACATGCAAGAGATAAAATAAAAAATATATGAGGAAGGATTTGCAGAAGTTAAGGCACAACAAGAATAGATGGAGCATAATACAATTAATGAGAGTGATGTTGATGGATGTGGCTTTATTTGATAAAATATTTTTCATACTTCTTATTTTTTTTAATGACACGTATCATGTAAGAACTACTAAATTAGTAGTCAATATTATTTATCCATTACTTCAATTAAAACTATTGATGGTTAATTGTTCTCTTCTTTCCTAACCTATGGGTTTTATGAATGATTCTATAATAATCTAATTATAGTGTTGGTATATAAGGTGACAAAAAAGAAAAAGTTGACTCATAGTTCTTAATGATTTTGTATGTATGTTTCTCATGTGTTCCCATAGATATCATCCTTATTGTATATTGCATTAACTATTTATGAAAATGTATAATTATTCAACACAATGATAACAATAATTTGTATTTTCCTTCTTTTTAATATTGCCATATTTAGCAATGTATATGGGCACTTACATGAAGTTGATGGATAAAACACTGGCAATGGGGTACGAAGGAACACACACATATAGGAACATGTGTGTGTTCTTAGAAACAAACACACATTCTTCATCCTATAGCCTCGGTGCTCGCTAAAATTCCACACACACTTTCCAACTCAGATTTGTTTGGAACGTGTGCACATTCTTGAGCAAGAGCATGTAGATGCTCAAGAACGTGGGCATTTTCCTGAGAAACACGTGTTCAGGAATGTGTGTGCATTCCTAAGCCGTGCACATGCTCAAGAACGTCTATGCATTCCTAAGATACACATGCTCAGGAATGCACACATGTCATTGAAAATGCACATGCTCGGGAAGAGACATATGTTCCTGAGTATAAGTGCACACACATGTTCTTGAGGGTAAGCCCCATTGAGGGTAGAATGCTAGAGGGTAGGTATTGGTATTAAGAAAGAGAGGTAGATAGAGGGAGGGAGGGAGAGAGGGGAGTTTTTAGAGAGAAAGAGAGAGAGAGAGAATGGGAGGCATGTAGAG
>JZKD02S0568580.1:406461-420746 GCA_000966675.3 Picea glauca | reverse complement strand
GATGTACATTTAAAACCATTATAGTATAGAAATGCACACACAATTTATTGATAAAACATAAATAAAACAATAACATTCACACATAGTACCCAAACATTTTCCCTGGAAACCCTTAACTAGGAAAACCAACAAATGTTTAGTGTTGCACCTCTAAATCTCATTGTATTAACTTCCCCATTATAATATAATATATAGGATTTTGTGGCATATAAAACCCTATTTTTTTACCTAGATTAGTTTCCTTGATAGAGAGGAATATAATGAGAGAGAGAGAGAGAGAGAGAGAGAGAGAGAGAGAGAGAGAGAGGGGGGGGGGGGAGAAGGGAGAAGGGGGGATAGAGAGGAATGATAGAGAGGAGTGAAGGGGAATAGAAAGGGGAGGGGTTGATCTAGATTGGATTATTATATTATTTGTCATCTATATTGATCCTTTTAGAGTGGAAAAATTGGAGGAATTATCTTTCAAGGCCATTTTAATGGCAGGTCCCAGTTTGGAAAATTGGGGTCTGAAACCTTTCGGGGCCATTTTGGAGCATCAAACGATATTTTTTGGGGTTAAAACATTTCTAGCATAGCTTAAACACCAAGACATTGTTCTAAACAACGAGACCTTTCTAATGGTGCAAATATCGCGTCAATTAGAGCTTGTATGAAAAATTTATGCCTCTCGCAAGTTGACCTACCGTGGTGACCACCATGGTATGAGAGGATGCCATGTCAACCCCCATTACTCATTCATATGGGGATAACCACATATTCAATTTCAATAATATTCTATAAGGTCCAAAACTATATCATAATGAGGGTTGAGGAAGTCAAAATCCTACCCTTAGATGGCTACTGGGCTATTGTAAATACCGGGCCACTAGGAGGAGAAGGGGTTCCATTCATTTTCATTGTATCTTGTTCCATATCTGATAAAAAAATCTGAGAGTGTATTCTGTGAGCATAACAAAGGAGTAGAGATTATGTAGCAACCATACAGGCCACAATTCAAAAGAAACTCTATAGAGAGTGCCCCTTTCTTTGCACTTGCATGATTTCTATACCAAAGAAAAGAGAGAAGAGCAACCTCACCTTCTAGTTGGGTTTTCTCCCATATTGGGTTTCCCATGTCATATCTTTTGTTTATTTGTGGATGGTGTGTTTATTTATTTTTATTCTCTATTTTTCGCATTTGAACTATTTCATACTTTTTTTTAAGAAGAAAACTAGTAATCAAGAGTTTTAGATCTAAAGAAAAAACAACCTCAATAGTAAAGATTTCAATTATTTATTAGATCTGTTGTGTGACTTGTTCCAGTGGAATATACACAGAATTTTAAAGATCATATTATTATCGGAGCATGTTTTTATTTTGGGTATTTGTGGGAAGTTGTAGGATACAGGAATCGATTTAAAGAGAAGTCACAGAAACCATAGCCATGGAAGATGATTCTATTCATAATAACCCTCCAGATCTAGAAAAAAGAGAGATTTGAGAGTTTGGAAGTGCAATTTGTCAACATTAGTCATAATATGAACCTCCTCATAGCGTCTCTAGTAAGCAATCTCAAACCATTCGAAGATGATGGAGACTCTAACTCGGAGATTGGATTTGAGGGGAAATCAGGAGATCAGGAAGACTCAAGAAAGGAGTCATGGAATGAATATGAGAAAGAGAAGTCAAGTTCGAGTGTCGTTAACCCTTCTTGTTCCCTATTAAATATGGAAATTCATACCAATGTGAGTTCGATGAATTAAAATTGAATCATTGGTTGAAAGAACTAGAAGTTTATTTTAGCGTTCACCATATAGATGCAGGGTAGAAGATTTCATTTTCTAGATTGAAGTTAGAAGAACATGCTTTAACCCAATGGGAAATCCACATGGAAACACTTAGGATGGAGGGTGATCCACCAGTAACTAGGCAGGAGGAATTCAAAATCCTCATCAAGTCCTAATTCTACCCTATCATGTATGTGGAGGACCAATGGATCATGTGGCATTACTTTAGGCATAGACAGGTCTAAAGTGTATAAGATTACACCACTGAGTTCATAAAGATGGCCATTATGCTGAGTATCTCTCCCAAGAACCCAAATGTACTCCTCAAGTATCTTGGGGGTTTACATAGTCATTGACAAAATATAGGTGATGCTCTTCAAGTCAAGGATAGTGGATGAGGTGTGTGTACATGCACAGTACCTAGAAAACATAAGCCAAAAGAAGGAGCAGGAAATTGGTTTGAAGAAGAAAGAGAACCAAGAAGATTCCAATGAGGGGAAGAATAAGTGGAAAGGGGGAAAAGATAAGAAGAATAAAATCACAATAAGGTTGGAAAGAAAAATAACCTTTCATCCACCTATTCAAGCAATCGGGTTGAAAGTAGTTGAGATGTGGATGAAAATATTGTATGCACATCTTTGAAGAAGGGGGTGAATTTGAGTATCCTTCATCACCAGGAAGAGAATAATATCACCAAGCTCTTCCACATCAAGATTCAGGTCAAGAAGACCAAGATAGATGCTTTGTTCCAATCTGTTTCATAGTCTATTCTCATAGCAACGAATATGGTCAACAAGATTGGATTGGAGGTTCACGATCATCCTAACCCATGTCCATTGGGTTGGGTAAACAAGGATGTAGAGATAAAGGTAACAAAACAATGTAAGATTAAATTTGTTGTAAGTGATGATTTTATTGATGAACTTGAGTTGGACATAGTACCCCTTGATGTATGTGGAGTATTGTTTGGAAGCCCCTACATGTACATGAGGGATGCAATATTCATGTGGAGAGACAAACAATACCGAATGATCAAGGATGGGAAGTCCTACATCATTAACAAACATAAAGGCATGTCAAATATGTCACTGGTAAGTTCCAACCAAGACAAGAAGTTGATTAGTTCTAATAAGAAATAAATTTTGTTTTTCTTAAGAGAAAATCAGTTTGATGATGAGTCGATGAGAGTGAAGTCATCCCTAGGGGGGTGTACTAAGGAGAAGAAACATCAATTGGAGGATTTTCTACAGGAATACAGAGGAGTGTTCAAGAATCCTAAAGGGATACCACCCAAGAGGGATGTGGAGCATGAAATACAATTATTTCCAGACTCTCGATTACCGAATATTGCAATGCATAAAAAGTTTGTTTTAGAAGAAAATGAAGTGAAGAAGAAGTTGCAGTAGTTGTTGGAGCAGGGTGTAATCAAACCAAGTACCTCGCCTTGTGGGTAACCCATCATAATTGTTTCCAAGAAGGATGGGACTTAGAGAATGTGTATCGATTACATGAAATTGAACAATATTACACTGGTGAATCGAGACCCTCTACAAAGGATCGATGATCTATTGGACCAGCTAGATCATGCCAAGTACTTCACTAAGATAGATTTGAAATCAGGATATCACCATGTACGAGTCAAAGAAGAAGATACTTGGAAGACTTCCTTCACGACAAGGAAAGGTTTGTATGAGTGGTTGGCTATGCCATTCCGTTTATGCAATGCACCAACTACATTTATGAGACTAATTAATGAGGTTTTATGCCCTTATCTAGATTCATTTGTTATTGTTTATTTGGATGATATACTAGTTTATAGTACCACCTGGGAGGAGCACATCTCACATATTATGCAGGTGTTAGAGACTCTGAAAAAGAACTAGCTGCTAGTTAATATCAATAAATGTGAGTTTTCTCAACAATATTTGGTGTATTTGGGGTATGTGATCGGTGGAGGGGATCTCAATATAGATCCTGCAAAAATGGAGGCCATCATGAAATGACTAGTTCCTACAAATGTCACTGTAGTTAGGAGTTTTGTTGGGGAATCACAATACTTGTGGAAGTTCATAGCTTCATTTTCAATAATAACTACACCACTTCATTCCATAACAACCAGTGGTAAGAGTTTCCGGAGGGGAAGAATCAACATAAGACCTTTGATGAGATGAAAAGAAAGATCAATCAAACACCAGTTCTCACACTACCAAATGTGCATAAGTCCTTCGGAGTGGATATAGGTGCAAGTGGGTATGCCATGGGAGAAATACTGATGTAGGGAGGAAGGACCATCTTCTATAATTCTAAAGTATTTCATGGGGTGTTTCTCAAATACCCTACCTATGACAACGATATCTATCCCTTGGTACAATATATCAAAAAGTGGAAGCACTATCTGATGGGAAAGGAGACTATCATCCACAAATATAACCAACAACTACAATATTTGTAGGCCCAAATTAAGCTACAACAAACTAGGCATTACAAGTGGATGGGATTTTTATAAAATTTTATTTTATTCATAAAGCATAATAAGGGTAGCACAAATAATTTGACAGACAAGCTTTAACGACCACCCACATCCAATATTACATATTTAGGAACTATGATGCACATGGCGACTTTTTTCCATGATGCATACAAATAATATGAGGACTTCAAAGAGATGTTTCAATAGCTATAGGGACAAATTCATATAGAAGAAGGTGAAGACAAGGATGATTATCATTTCCAGAATGGATTACTCTACAAGCTCGACAAGATCTCTGTCTCTAAAGGTGAATGACCACAACTTACCAGAGAGACTCACACCTCCAAGGTTGCAATACATTTTGGTGTTGGGAAGACATTTGCCAATTTATATAGGTATGTTTAATGGCCCATAATGCAAGAAGATGCAGCGTGGTATATTAGAGGATGTATACTTTCTTGTACCAACAAGCCCAGTAACAAAAAAAAAGGTATATACCATCCCTTACATGTACCTAGATGTAGGAGCATCGCTATCAAATCAAGAAAAGGGGAGGTGGAAGCGAACTCGACACTTCATGCATTGAAAGAACCAAACCGACTCTTAACCATCTTGGTAGCGGTGTGGATATATTTTTGAATATCTCATTAATTAATTAGTTGTATGTATATTCAAGCCACCATTTTGAATTGACGGATTATTGTAAATCCTTACATGACTGTAATATATTAAAGGTGTAGGATATTAGCCCGTATGAGTCATTAGGTTTCATTAATTAAGCTGAGTAGGTAACCGCTGGAGTAGAAGGTGATAGAATTTAGAGAGGAGGAAGAAGAGCGAGGAAGATCTGGATCCTTAGATAAGTTTTCTAATTGTAATGAATGTAAGAGATAGATGTGTAATCATGTTTTTTATGGAATGAATAGAACAGAGGAAGTTGATCCAATTGTACAGTGTTGATACTGTTTACAAGTTTACTGTTGTTATGAATTTTGTGGATGTATGATGTTTATGGTGAATGGACGAATTTATGAAGAATTGAATAAGTTTCAATTGTTTCTCTTCTGTAAGTTATGCAAGGAGTGCATATTGAACGCGAGGAGTGCATGCGAGAGAGTCTTGTTCGACTCGAATTTCAGAAGAGCTAGCATGGAACTTTTGTATGCAGAGTGTGCGTATTAAGTGAAAGGAGTGTGTAGGCGAAGTATTTGAATTGGAGAAATAACTTGGGTTTTTTCTCATAAGAAAGTGCAGAGGTTAGTTGCAAGGAGTGCACAGGACCAGAAATCGACTAAGTGTCGAAGAACTCCTTCAGAATAAGAATTTGTGGAAGTTGGAAAAGATAAAGGGTTAATATCTATCCAAGAGGAGCCGAAGGAAACAAGGACTGTTGATTTAAGGAGGGATACGCGTCAACATATCGTAAGCTCTGGGTAAATTGCAATTGGGTTTTGATTGAGAATTAAGACTGTCGAAACATGAAGAACCGAAGAAAATCTGAACTGTTATATCCAGAGGGACGCGTGGCGATAGATCGCGAACTTCAAATAATAATACTCTGGGAAGTTGAGAATTGAAATCTCTAAAACCCGAAGTTCCGAAGTAAATTATAAACGTCGATTTGAGGAGGAAAAATGTCAACAGATCTTTTATTTTAGGAGATAGCCATTGTGGAGAAAGCAGTAGTTGAGATTTGAAACTCCCGAAGCTCGAATCATGAAATGAATCACAGTTGTTGATTTAGAAGGGTTACTTCTGATTCGTAGAATTGGGAAAGGACAGATCTAAACCTTCAGGTTCATAAGCGTCATCAATATATTGATATTGATGATCACGAAGGATTTTGGGGACGAAAAGTACTCAGATGTTAAAAATTTGATAGCGTGCCGAAATAGAAATTGTGGTATTGCAAATTGGACGTGTGGTGTTTGGTGGTAAATTGCAGGGAGAAAATTGGATTGATCCCAAACCACTTTCGACCGTGCCCGCAATTGTGTGTGGACATAACCCAGGGTCATATGCGGGAAGGATATAACAGAGGAGGATCTAGCGCCTGAAAACTAATCGCCCGATATTGCAAAGGGAGATATCACGAGTGTCATAGAACTTGCACTGAAAGACTGAAGAGACCTGTGGTTATTTACAAGCGAGACCATTAAGGTTCCACATAGCTAATTCAGCTTTGAGAATTGAATATCCTTGACTGGAAGGTTGCGCAGCCCAAGGAGAAGGGGGGTTGGCATCAAGTGGTATCAGAGCCTGAAAAACTTTAAAGTTGTATTATGTGTATTAGAAATAGTTGAAATAATGCCACCAAGGATTCACGCAGATCCACCTATGGAAAACCATGTTGTGGGAAGATAAATGAGAGAGCTTCACGCAAGGTTGGAAGCGATGGAAGAAATGCAAAGAAGAACACATGTTGCTGAAAACGTCAGTGATGCAGAAAACGAAGAAGTAGAAGTTGAAGAAGCTATAGGGGAAGATGTGGCTGAAGAACACTTATTGAAAGTTGTTGTGAAGTTGGGAGCTAGATCAAAGATGGACGTCCCAATGTATGAAGGTAATTTTGATGCCGAAGAGATATTGGATTGGATAAGGTCCATGGATAAGTATTTCAACTATGAATATGTCGATGAAGGAAGGAAGGTGAGACATGTTGTCACTAGATTAAAAGGACATGCAACACTATGGTGGGATGAACTGCAGGTAGAGAGAAGGAGAAAAAGAAAGAATTGGTATAGAATGGTAGAAAAACTTCAGGCTAAGTTCATACATAAGGATTACTAGATAAACCTGCTCAGAAAGTTGCAGAACCTGAGACAGAGGGGTATGACAGTGAAAGAGTATACAAAAGAATTTTATAGGCTCAATATTAGGACTGGACAAAGAGAGAAGGATGATGAAAATGTTTCCAGGTATATAAATGGCTTGAGATATGAAATCCAGGATGAGATCAACATGGTGACTATGATGACAGTGGAATATTCTTATCAGATTTCGCTAAGGTAGAAGAAAATTTATCCAGAAACCAGAGTGAGCGAAACAGAAGAAGAGGCTCAAATAGAGGTAAGGGAATTATCTATGATAAGGCATCGAAAACCAAGGATGAGACCGAGAAATCATATGGTCACTTTGAAAGAGGAGGAAGTTATCGAAAAAGACCATTTGGTGGGAGAAATTCATTTCCTCGAGGAAGAGGAAGAGGTAGAGGAGGTGGAGTTAAATGTTATGCCTGTGGAAAGACATGACACATGTCTTGGGAATGCCCTGAGAGGAAGAAAGAAGGAGGAGGATAAGCACACATTTCTAAGGCCTAGAATAATGTGGATGTAGAGCTAGCAGAAGGAGGACAAAACCTTATGATGAGGAAAGTTCTTCTAAAGCAAGATAAAGAAATAGAAGATTTAGTTCAGTGAACAAAGTTGTCCAAGACTGCTTGTAAAACAAAGGACACAGTTTGCAAGATAATTATAGACAGTGGGAGACTGATAATTTAGTATCTACAAAAATGGTGGAGAAACTGGAACCGGAGACAACTGTACACCCAAGTCCATATAAATTTTTGTGGATGCATAAAGGACGTCAAGTAATGGTAAGTCAACAATGCAAAGTTGAATTTAAAATAGGAGGCTATAAAGATGAGATTCCGTGTGATGTAATTCCCATGGATGTTTGTCAGATTTTGTTGGGGAGACCATGGTAGTTTGATACGAATGTCATTCATGATGGGAGGAAAAATACTTACTCTGGAAAAAAATGGTAGAACCCACATGTTACCGCCAATAAAAGAGAAGAAAGAAAAGGAAGAATACAACACACGAATACTTTTCATGAGTGGGAAGGAACTCTTGAAGGAGATCAATAAAGATCAAGAAATGCAATTTGTTGTAGTGAGGAAGCCGATAGTTATCCTTACCAATACTTCTATGAATGATTTACCTAAAGAAATCCAAGAATTGTTAGAGAATTTTGTGGACGTAGAAGTGGATGAGTTGCCTCACTCATTACCACCCATTAGGAGTATTCGCCACCATATTGAATTCATTCCAGGAGCCAGTTTGCCAAAAAAAGTGGTGTATAGATTGACACCTCGAGAGAATGAAGAGGTTAAGAAGAAAGTTCAGGAGTTGTTGGATAAAGGTTTAGTTAGGGAAAGTCTAAGCCCATGTGCAGTGCCAACTGTATTAAGTCCGAAGAAGGATGGGAGATGGAGAATGTGTACATATTCCAAAGCCATCAACATGATTACCATCAGGTATAGATTTCCTTTACCCATGATGGATGATTTGATGGATTGTTTGAGTGGAGCAAGCTATTTTTCAAAATTATACTTGAAGAGTGGATATCGTCAAATAAGGATGAGAGAGGGAGATGAATGGAAGACAATGTTCAAGACAAATGAGGGTTTTTTTGAAAGGATATTCATGCCATTTGGATTGAAAAATGCTCCAAGAACATTTATGAGGTTGATGAATGAAGTAATGAAATAATTCATAGGTAAATTTTTCATTGTATATCTGGATGATATATTAGTTTTCAGCAAAATAAAGGAAGAACATCTAAAGCACTTGACATTAGTGATGCGGAGGTTGCAGCAAGAAAAGTTGTTAATAAACTTGAAGAAAAGTTCTTTTATGAAGACAAAACTCATATATTTGGGTTTTGTGATCTCTTCAAATGAATTGAAGATGGATCCAAAGAAGGTGAGAGCAATCAAAGAATGGCCATCACCAAGAAGCATTTTTGAGGTGAGAAGTTTCCATGGGTTAGAAAGTTTTTATAGAAAGTTTATCAGAAATTTTAGTGGTATATGTGCACCCATAATGGACATTGTGAAAAAGAAACATAAGTATTTTAATTGGAAAGAGGAGGCTGAGAAAAGCTTTAGAGTGTTGAAAAAGAAGATAACAGAACAACCAATTTTGGTTTTACCATATTTTGTAAAAACATTTCAGGTGAGATGTGATGCAAGTGGAATAGCCATTGGAGTAGTCTTGACTCAAGATAATAGGCCAATTGCTTATTTTAGTGAGAAGATAAATGACGCCAAGGAGAAATATTCTACATATGACAAGGAGTTTTATGCAGTGATTCAATCTTTGAAGAAATGGAAACATTATTTAATTCCAAAGGAGTTTGTCTTGTATAGTGATAATCAATCTTTGCAATTTATTACTAGGGAAGATAAGTTGAATTAAAGGCATGCTAAGTGGGTATAATTCATGAAGAATTTTACTTTTGTCAATAAACATATTTCTGGAAGTGTTAATAAAGTTGCATATGCTTTGAGCATAAGGAGTTTGGTTATACAAGAATTCCACGTCAAGACATTAGGGTTTGGGAATCTTAAGAGAATGTATCAGGAAGATCCATGTTTTAAGGAGGCTTATGAAGCATATGGAAATCCTTTGTTGAGGGATAACAACTCATGGGAAAAATATTTGATCCAGGATGGATTTTTGTTTAAGGGAAGTCAATTGTGCATACCAAGATGCTCAATGAGAGATAATTTGTTGAAAGAAAAACATACTGGAGGTCTAGCCAGACATTTCGGGCATGACAAAACATTTGCGCAGCTAAATAGTTTGTATTATTGGCCAGGTATGAGGGAAGATGTGAAGAAATTTGTAGATCGATGTAATATTTTTCAACATACAAAAGGGAAGAGACAAAACACTGGTTTGTATTAGCCATTGCCTATTCTGGAAAGGCCTTTGGATTTAATTAGTATGGATTTTGTATTGGTATTACCTAGAACCTAGAAAGGAATTCATTCCATATTTGTTGTGGTCGATAGATTTTCTAAAATGGCACATTTCATACCATGCCAGAAAGCAAATGATGCTACACACATAGCCAATTTTTTTTCCAGAGAGGTTGTGAGATTACATGGATTGCCCATAAGTATAGTTTCAAACATGGCTACTAAGTTTGTAGGACACTTTTGGAGGAATCTATGGAAGAGGATGGGAACTAAATTATATTTTAGTTCACCATATCACCCTCATACATATAGACAGAATGAAGTGGTGAACATGAGTCTGGGAAATTTATTAAGGAGTTTAGTCACTGCACAATATCGTCAGTGGGATCCGATTTTGGCATAGGCATAATTAACATTTAACAATTTAGTTAATAGGAGCACTGGAAAAAGTCTATTTGAGATAGTATATGGAATACAACCAAGATGGATTGCAAAACTGAGAGAGTTGAAACAAGATGAATTCAGGAGCGCTGGAGCAGAAGATTTTTCTACAGAAATCCAAATACTTTATGATCAAGTTAAGAAACAGATACATGATAGTAATCAGAAGTACAATGAAAGATTTGATTAGAGAAGAAGGGAAGTTCAATTTGAAGTGGGAGATGAAGTTTTAGCTCATTTGAGAAAGGATAGGTTTCCAAGAGGAACATATAATAAGTTGAATATGAAGAATATAGGACCATGCAAGATTCTTAGAAAATTTGTAGCAAATGCTTATGAGATTGAGTTGTCGGACAATGTTGGGATATCACCGATATTCAACGTTGCAGATTTGTATCCTTATAACATAGATGGCACAGGAGAAGTAGATGACCAATAAGAGATTGAATGGGAAGAACACATGCCCATAGTAGAAAAATATCAGATGGAGAAAATATTAGAACAGAGAGTTGGAAGGAAAACCAGAAGAAAGATGCATCCTAAATATTTGGTAAAGTGGAAGGATCACCCTATGGAAGATTCAAGTTGGGTAACTGAACCTGATATTTTGAAGCATGGTAAAATAGTGCGAGAGCTCATGGACAAGAGTCCATGAATATTTTGGCCACAAGAGAATGATGCAAGAGCATCGCTATCAAATCAAGAAAAGTGGAGGTGGAAGCGAACTTGACACTTCATGCATTGAAAGAACCAAACCGACTCTTAACAAGCTTGGTAGCAGTGTGGAGATATTTTTTAATCTCTCATTAATTAATTAGTTGTATCTAAAGTCGGGCCACCATTTTGAATTGACGGATTATTGTAAATCCTTACACAACTGTAATATATTACAGGTGTAGGATATTAGCCCGTATGAGTCATTAGGTTGCATTAATTACACTGAGTAGGTTACCGCTGTAGTAGAAGGTGATAGAATTTAGATAGGTGGAAGAAGAGAGAGGAAGCTTTGGGTCCTTCGATAAGTTTTCTAATTGTAATGACTATAAGAGATAGAGATGTAATCATGTTTTTTATGGAATGAATAGAACAAGGGAAGTTGATCCAATTGTACAATGTTGATATTGTTTACAGGTTTACTGTTGTTATGAATTTTGTGGATGTATGATGTTCATGGTGAATGGATGAATTTATGAAGAATTTGTTGGCATGTTTTACAGGTAGTGTATGCTTGTCATTGATGGAAAGTACAACAACAATGATGGCTTGAGTACAGGTACAATGTGCCAGGTGGGCACCAGAAGTATTTTGGGGAGACACAACAGAGAAAGCTCGTGAAGACCAGAAGAGATAGTGCAAAGGTGCACGCAAAGTGCAAGAGTGTGCTTGTTCATTGGATGGAAAATATCCAGGCAAGGAAGATAAAAAATGATGATGGCATGGAAAGATTAGAAGTGTAAACTCCATTTCGGAGTTTCGGATATTGGGAGTTGGAGGAGTTAATATTCGAGACTCTTCATCACAGGAGTCCCGAAGTTGCGAAATGCGAAACGCTGAAATCCGGAAACAGACACATCAACAAAGATTCTAGTTTTGGATACCGGGAGTTGGAGGTGTATCAGAAGCTAAACTCTGTTTTAGATACCAGGAGTTGGAAGTGTCGAAACACTTCATCACAGAAATGTCGTAATGCCGAAATGAGAAAAACACCTTTTGGTGCAGGTTTAAGATACCGGGAGTTGGAGGAGTCAAGAGTCGAGACTCTTCATCACAGGAGTCCCGAAGTTGCTAAATGAGAAACACCGAAATACCAGACCATTGATCTGACTCCATTTCGGAGTTTCATATGCCGGGAGTTGGAAGTGTCGAAACACTTCACCACAGGAATGCCGAAATGTCAGAATGTTGAAATGAAGAAAACACCTTTTGGTGCAAGTTTCAGATACTGAGAGTTGGAAGTGTCGAAACACTTCACCACAAGAATTCCGAAATGCCGGAATGCCAAAATGAGAAAAACACCTTTTGGATATCGAGAGTTGGAGTGTCGAAACACTTCACTAGAGGAATACCGAAATGCCGGAATGTCGAAATGCGAAAAACACCTTTTGGTGCAGGTTTCGGATATCGAGAGTTGGAGTGTCGAAAGGTAGGAATGCCGAAATGAGAAATCGCCAAAGCACTTTATGGATAAACGCTTGGTCACAACTATGGGCATGTGAAGGAAGGATCTTGCAAGTTGCAAGGCTCCATTTTGTGATCGGGAGCTGGAAGAGTCAGAGTGACTCGCAACAAATTTGCAAAATGAGAAATTATGGAATGCAGTTTCGAATAAGGCTGTGGTCACAGCTAGTGGTCACATCTACAGAAGATGGAGGAAGGAGCTAGTGCAACCAAGATCCATTTCAGAGATCGCAACTTGGAGAGTCGAGATGCCTCACAACAGGAATTCGCGACATGCAAAATGCCAAAATGCGAAAACACCCTTTGGTGTAGGATGTGGTCACCGCTCAAGGCCACATGTGAAAGGAAAGGTGAAAGGTGTCAAAGGCACAAGGCTCAATAGGTTCACAGTGTAACTGCTAGAAACGACTGATGGTTTCTTTCAGAGGACTCGAAGAGACTTCAGGGTGTTTGCCAGAGAAGCTGAAGAGTCTCAAGGCATCTTCCAGTGGAATGGAGACTGTTGATAGAGGCGATTGACAGATGGAAGAGTGTTGAAGCCTGTAATTGCAACATAGAGGATGAGCTCGACTATGATAGAGAAGACGAAGAGTCTCGACTGCTAGACAGGCTAAGGAATCTCAGCATAACACCCAGTGATGATGAACGTATGGGTATAACCGCCAGAGAAGTTGAAGAGTTGTTATGATGATCAGGAAGAGGACTTGACACGAGGAGAAGATGCAGAACAAAGGGAGTGTTTTGATGCTCGAGGGTGTTAGGTGGTGGCAACGGGGAGTGGTAGTGAATATTTCGATGGGGAGAACAATGGTGCGGGGTAGATCATGCAGAAGCATTTTACATATGGCATGCACAAGGTGTACAGAGACTATAAGTATGCATAACAAAGAAGAGATGAGGGCTGTTGTTGAGAGTGATTCACGTGCATAGAAGGAGGCAGTGTGCAGCAGTTGAAATACACAGAAGAGGAATGGTGCATGGAATGGACATGGCGCAGAGAGCATAAAAGACAGAAGAATAGGAAGCATAAGGCATGTGTGAAGGAAGATACTGATGCAGGTAGAGCAGAGCAGTGTAGCAGAACAGTGATGAGACTGGTAAGCCATTGATGAACATTATATCACTGTAATAAGTTTCAGTAGAAAAGATTTATATTTCAGGGTGGTAGGGAGGTGTTAGGGAGGACTGTTGTCCTCAAAGGTTCAAGTGGGTTCTTGAACACAGGGAGTTGTAGCTTCCATCGGGTTGCATCTAGAGAAACCAGGGTGGCAGGGTGGTGCAAGGGAGAACTGTTTTTCTCTGTTATACAGGTTGGTGCCTGTGTGACTGGAAGTTGGTGCTTCCATCCAGTTGGTGCTGGAACACCTAGGGAGTTGTTTCTTCCTTCTAGTGGGTGATAGAGAAACTAGGGAGTTGGTGCTTCCTTCTAGTTGGTGCTAGAGAAACCAGGGAGTTGGTGCTTCCTTCTAGTGGGTGCTAGAGAAACTAGGGAGTTGATGCTTCCTTCTAGTAGGTGCTAGATAAAACAAAGAGTTGGTGCTCTCAGCAAGTTGCAGCTTGCAAAACAGAGGTTGTAGCCTCACAATGAGTTGGAGCTCATATGTATGATAATGTAAATATTACTTATCATATAAAGAAGAAGAGGTTTTTACCCTTTATGGGTTTCCTCAGGAAATATCTGTCTCTGTGTATCTCATATGTGTGAATGATGTTGAATGTTCT